>CM077348.1:59537211-59735557 GCA_039655645.1 Ammopiptanthus mongolicus | reverse complement strand
AGTGACAACTTCTCCACCAAGGTTGTGCTAGCCATGTTGATGTAACTTTTCCTATCAATGATCAAGCTACATATCTCATCATTCACATAACATTTTGTGGAGAAAAGATTCTTCTTTTTTTTTTTTGACTTCCATGTTGGAGAGGATGAATAGAAGGTTTGTAGAAGGTTTTGGGTAGAAAACAAGAAAGGTAGAAGATGAAGAACAAAGATAGATTCAAGAACACAAATGCAAATTCAACCAAAGCCTAAGCTTTGATACCACTTGATGACAACCAAATGGTGTGGTTGCCTTTTTGAAGATCGTTTGGTTGAATTCAAAGAGAGTTAATTTCGTGTTCTTCTTAAGGAACAAATTGTAGCAACATAAAAGTGAAGAAAACAAGAAAATGGTGAAGAAAGAAATGATGAGGCGCCACAAACCAAGAAGGTTTGATAAGCCAAGTGATGTTCGCCACAAGAATCTTGGATTCTTGATAAGAACTAAGCTTGGTTCAACCAAGAACTATGAGAACAATACTCTCACAAATGGAATTAATCCAAATTCAACATCCAAGTTATTTTATTTCATGTTAGTAGGTGCAAACATATAGGAATTGGGGCTGCCAAGAGTTGGCTTACACAAGTCATCATAAGATTCCATAACCCCTCTAATAACTATCATGAATATGCCACTAATTGGTGAAATGATGACAGCAATAACATTCCATAACCCCCCCCAATAACTATCATGAATATGCCACTAATTGGTGAAATGATGACAACAATAAGTGGCTGCCTAAAAACTTACTTATTTCTATCTTTCCATACATAACCGAAGAATGGAAAAGATTCTTCAAGAGTCTCAGGTCCCAGAAGTGCATGATAAATACCGCCAAAGCCCAATACTGCAGAGGAAATTAAGTGAAGTAACCATTCTCATCAAAACCAAAATACAAGCCTAAAGCCGAATGAGTCAAATCCGTCCAGAATTTCATTCTGAACTTCTAGCGCTATTTTCTTCATGATAGAAGTCGAATTAGGTTTTGATGGTAGAAATACAACTTGTAGAAAATTCACTTATCTTTTCAACGTCATCAAGAACACAAAAACCGAATTATCAAAGAACAAGTTACAATCAAAACAAGGCATAAGGTCACTTGGACTTGAATGTTTGACATCCTCTTATTGCAAACTTGAATTGCCCCCCCTTGGCTCATATCATTCCCTCCTTCTTGGAAGAAATTAGACCTCGAATTTATTTCCTTAAGGAATCGTCTTCATCCTCCTGGGCCAAATGGAAATCGATAGAAATCATCAAATGTTGCAAATAGGCATAACACATTTCCATCTTGAACAATCAACATCCCAACACATTCCTCAAAATTGATGTGATGAACCAAATGGACACCATACTTTTGGGAAACCATGCGAGTTCCCAAACCATAGCCTTTGGGATTAAATCTTTAATTACATCGGTTGTCTTGCAAGCTTCCTTTGGAATCACATCTTCAATTTCATTGAATGCCTTGCAAACTTCCTTTGGGGGAACAAACTCAATTTCCTTCAAAAGAGAATCAACACAACTAGGAAAAGAATTAGGAATAGCATCAAAACAAGCATTCAAGTTTTCTTTTTTCACCTCATTTTCTTTTTTTTGTTCTCATTCTTTCTTTCTCTTCAATTTCTTTTATCTCTCCATTTTCATCACTCTCTCTTTCCATATATATAGGATCTTTATACCCTTCTTCCTCCAATGGTGCAAGAATGATTTGACAATTTTTAAATGAAAATGAGTACTTGTTGGTGCTGCAGTCACGCTTTGCTTTTCGTTGAATCTTCCATGGACGTCCAAGTGCCAAGTGTCTCGTTTTTGTAGGCACCACATCACAAAGCACCTCATCTTCATATCCATCAACCTTGAATGATACTAGTACTTGTTTGTCCCCCATCATGTTGCCCATATCACTAAATTCTGGATCCTCCAGACTAATGAGTGAATATGGTTGCGGATGCTTCAGAACATGAAGTGACAACTTCTCCACCAAGGTTGTGCTAGCCATGTTGATGTAACTTTTCCTATCAATGGTCAAGCTACATATCTCATCATTCACATAACATTTTGTGGAGAAAAGATTCTTCTTTTTTTTTTTGACTTCCATGTTGGAGAGGATGAATAGAAGGTTTGTAGAAGGTTTTGGGTAGAAAACAAGAAAGGTAGAAGATGAAGAACAAAGATAGATTCAAGAACACAAATGCAAATTCAACCAAAGCCTAAGCTTTGATACCACTTGATGACAACCAAATGGTGTGGTTGCCTTTTTGAAGATTGTTTGGTTGAATTCAAAGAGAGTTAATTTCGTGTTCTTCTTAAGGAACAAATTGTAGCAACATAAAAGTGAAGAAAACAAGAAAATGGTGAAGAAAGAAATGATGAGGCGCCACAAACCAAGAAGGTTTGATAAGCCAAGTGATGTTCGCCACAAGAATCTTGGATTCTTGATAAGAACTAAGCTTGGTTCAACCAAGAACTATGAGAACAATACTCTCACAAATGGAATTAATCCAAATTCAACATCCAAATTATTTTATTTCATGTTAGTAGGTGCATACATATAGGAATTGGGGCTGCCAAGAGTTGGCTTACACAAGTCATCATAAGATTCCATAACCCCTCTAATAACTATCATGAATATGCCACTAATTGGTGAAATGATGACAGCAATAACATTCCATAACCCCCCGCCCCCCAATAACTATCATGAATATGCCACTAATTGGTGAAATGATGACAACAATAAGTGGCTGCCTAAAAACTTACTTATTTCTATCTTTCCATACATAACCGAAGAATGGAAAAGATTCTTCAAGAGTCTCAGGTCCCAGAAGTGCATGATAAATACCGCCAAAGCCCAATACTGCAGAGGAAATTAAGTGAAGTAACCATTCTCATCAAAACCAAAATACAAGCCTAAAGCCGAATGAGTCAAATCCGTCCAGAATTTCATTCTGAACTTCTAGCGCTATTTTCTTCATGATAGAGGTCGAATTAGGTCTTAATGGTAGAAATACAACTTGTATAAAATTCACTTATCTTTTCAACGCTACCAAGAACACAAAAACCGGATCATCAAAGAACAAGTTTCAATCAAAACAAGGCATAAGGTCACTTGGACTTAAATGTTTGACATCCTCTTATTTCAAACTGGAATTGGCCCCCCTTGGCTCATATCATGAAGAAAAAAAGAAAATGGGAAGAAAGAGATGACGAGGCGCCGCAAGCCAAGAAGGTTTGATAAGCCAAGTGATGTTCGCCACAAGAACTTTGTATTCTTGATAAGAACTAAGCTTGGTTCAACCAAGAGCCTAAGAGAACAATACTCTCACAAATGGAATCGATCCAAATTAACATCAAAGTTGTATTTCTCATGGTAGTAGGCGCATACATATAGTTGTAGTCATCCATCTTTTGGTATCCAAAGACAAGGCATAACCCCCACTTTGAATGGCCTAGATCCTGACTTAAATGGCCACCAAACAATTCAAGACAGCCACCAATACACTTCAAGACTCGACTACCATCTCTTCATTTTGAGTTGTTACAATTGCTTTGCAAGTTAAAAGTGTAACACCCACTCAAACAATTGAAGGAAGCCACCAAGACACTCATAACTCACCATCAAACAATTGAAGTCAGCCACTAAACCCCCTAATTATCACGCCTACCATCTCATAATTATGGGTGGTTACACTTGCTTTTCAAATTAAAAGTGTAACACCCATAACTTACCGTTTATTCACTCAACTAAATGAGGAGTTTCTTATAGCATGCAAGCTAAAGATTTCCTCCTCCAGGATCCTCTAAAACTCGTGTAACTTCATGGGAAAGATGGGCTTGACCTTCATGCAATTCTTAGTGTAGCCCACTAACAAAGTAGCCAAAATTGGATCCACTCACATAACCCATTACACTAATTGAATTGAAAACAAACAAACAAACAAGTAAGTGAAGCATATCCACGCCCCTTGTCATCATTATGGGCCTTCTAGTTGACTAAGACAAGTCACCAACTTGGGCTCCATTCCTTCTAGGCTTGAGTTTGGGCTTGCTTCCATCAAAGTAGTCACCAATTGTTTCAAAACTTCTTGGGCTTTCTTAGTTCTTGATCTTGTCATAGGCCCACCAAGTCCTTGAAGTGCTTCTTGGTCCATGTTCCTTATTGGGCCCATATCATAGATATTACATTTCCTTGATTCAATCAGGATCACATCATTTGGTATCTAGAGCTAGTCCCTAGGAGCTTTTGGATTCGGTTTTGTAGTTTGAAATTTTGAAATCGGCGCCAAAAATCTTTTTGAATTTCGTGTAGATTCTTGATATTTGATCTTGAATTGTGTTGTTTTGTGGTTAGTTGATGTTGAATAGTTGATTCCTTCAGTTAGTAGTGATAATACTAAGTGAAGGAGCATCAATTTTGAATTTCATGTCCTTGAGCCAAAACCGTAAAAGGCCAAAAGAGAGAAAAAGAAAGGAGTTGAGGCAAAAGTAGAGAGGAATGAGGAGAGCTTGTTCATAACAAAAAAGGAGATAGAATTCGATGAGAGTGATACTAGAGAAAAAGAGATAAAAGAAGGTGAGGAAATTGAGTTTGTGCATTACAAGGAAGCAAAGCAAGGTTTGCCATGCGTGAGTATACAAAGACATAGACATTCTAACTCTTTGTTACTTGGTAACTTGCTCGGTTCTTACTCTTCTCTTTCACTCACTATATTTGCATACTTGTTTAATGATTTGCATAACTCTCAACATTTGTTATGAAGAAACAATTCCTGGGCCTATGTGTTGATGCATTTGTTGCTATTTCCTTGCCCTGTGCAATTCAAATCTAAAACCGAGTTGCACATTTCCAAAATTAAGAAAATTTGATTGCATCTTTAATCTCTTTTGGATTTACAATAAGTTTTCAAGGATTGCATGCAGAAATGTTTGAAATGCTTAATAATGCACCCATCCATGCTTTACTTGTTTCTTCACCATCGTATAAACTTGAATGTGGTGCATCTCATGAAAATTCAGACGGTTGTTTGGCTACCCCAAGAACACCAATTACTTATGTTGATGTGAGGGACAGTAGCTCAAAACTTGAGAATTCAACCTATGTTCACGAATTAAAACAATTGGGAGGACAAGCACAATTTTCCTACGTCATGACCCGAAGGTAAGTAAGGTGGTTGCATCAATCTTCAAAAGGTATAACTCGTGTACTTCCCGTTCCATTTCACGTGTTTAGATTTACAACCTTACGTGTGAAGAGTTCTTTCACTTTGTATTTGACCCCGGAGGGTGGGATGTACACTTAGCTTTACCTTAACTTTGAAGAACTAGAGGGGGAAAAACTAAGGTTTTCGATTTTAATGTAGGTATGGAGGTCTTCAATTCGTGGTCGAATTGTCTTCAAGAAGGTGGGAATGGCGTGATCCTAAAATCGTAGCAAGAGGCAAGCTATAAAGCTAAAGTGGATGAAGAAGAAAAGTCACTCTCCAACTCGAAAAGGCAGTTCACGACCGTCATTGGAAGACTTAGGATTCGGAGTTTCATTTACATGTTTGTAATAATCTTAGGACTTTGAGTTTAATTTGTATTAGGACTTAATTAGGCTTGTAATTGGGCTTAGGATTAAGTCATGGATGCCCACATAGCTAGAAGGAGGCGCGAGGTTGTTGCATGAGCTTCCATCCATTTTGACGTTTCATATAAATAGGCGTTTGTAACATATTTGAACAACTTTGTGACGAATGAATTGAATTTATCCAAGTTTGAGAAGTGTGAGCTAAGAGTAGTATCCTCTTTAGGTTCTTAAGTAGAACCATTTCCAGATTCTTATCAAGAGCTTCCGATCTCTTGCGGCGAATCAACCTAGGCTTATCACTTCTTTTAATCAATGGCCTCGGTGTGGCGCCATTCCCTCCTCTTCTTGCCCCTCTGTCTTCTCTATTCTTTACTTTACTTACTTGCAATCTATGTTGCTTGATGCACAATGGTGTCTTTACTTAGTACTTTATGATCAATTCGGTTTTCTTAGTTTTAGTCGCAATTACAACTCTTCTATTCTTGATCTTGTGAATTCACGGCTTAGGCTTGAGAATTGCAACCAAGGAGCTTGCATTGTACTTGCTTCATTAGCATTCTCTTGGTTGGCATTGTGATCACATTCTTGATCAAGTGTGTTTTCCCTCCAATTTTTCATTTGAATTTTAGTTCAATTTTGATCAAAGCTCTTAGATAGATTGATGACAACCAAATGGTGTGGTTGCCTTCTGAAGATCTTATGGTTGAATTCAAAGCATATCAATTTCGTGCTCTTCTTATGCAAACAAAATGAATCAACATAAAAGTGAAGAAAATAAGAAAATGGGAAGAAAGAGATGACGAGGCGCCGCAAACCAAGAAGGTTTGATAAGCCAAGTGATGTTCGCCACAAGAACCTTGTATTCTTGATAAGAACTAAGCTTGGTTCAACCAAGAGCCTAAGAGAACAATACTCTCACAAATGGAATCGATCCAAATTAAAATCAAAGTTGTATTTCTCATGGTAGTAGGCGCATACATATAGTTGTAGTCATCCATCTTTTGGCATCCAAAGACAAGGCATAACCCCCACTTTGAATGGCCTAGATCCTAACTTAAATGGCCACCAAACAATTCAAGACAGCCACCAATACACTTCAAGACTCGCCTACCATCTCTTCATTTTGAGTTGTTACAATTGCTTTGCAAGTTAAAAGTGTAACACCCACCCAAACAATTGAAGGAAGCCACCAAGACACTCATAACTCACCATCAAACAATTGAAGTCAGCCACTAAACCCCCTAATTATCACGCCTACCATCTCATAATTATGGGTGGTTACACTTGCTTTTCAAATTAAAAGTGTAACACCCATAACTTACCGTTTATTCACTCAACTAAATGAGGAGTTTCTTATAGCATGCAAGCTAAAGATTCCCTCCTCCAGGACCCTCTAAAACTCGTGTAACTTCACGGGAAAGATGGGCTTGACCTTCATGCAATTCTTAGTGTAGCCCACTAACAAAGTAGCCAAAATTGGATCCACTCACATAACCCATTACACTAATTGAATTGAAAACAAACAAACAAGTAAGTGAAGCATATGCACGCCCCTTGTCATCATTATGGGCCTTCTAGTTGACTAAGACAAGTCACCAACTTGGGCTCCATTCCTTCTAGGCTTGAGTTTGGGCTTGCTTCCGTCAAAGTAGTCACCAATTGTTTCAAAACTTCTTGGGCTTTCTTAGTTCTTGATCTTGTCATAGGCCCACCAAGTCCTTGAAGTGCTTCTTGGTCCATGTTCCTTATTGGGCCCATATCATCGATACTACATTTCCATGATTCAATCAGGATCACATCAATTGGTTATCTAGAGCTTGTCCCTAGGAGCTTTTGGATTCGGTTTTGTAGTTTGAAAATTTGAAATCGGCGTCAAAAATCTTTTTGAATTTCGTGTAGATTCTTTATATTTGATCTTGAATTGTGTTGTTTTGTGGTTAGTTGATGTTGAATAGTTGATTCCTTCAGTTAGTAGTGATAATATTAGGTGAAGGAGCATCAATTTTGAATTTCATGTCCTTGAGCCAAAAGCGAAAAAGGCCAAAAGAGAGAAAAAGAAAGGAGTTGAGGCAAAAGTAGAGAGGAATGTGGAGAGCTTGTTCATAACAAAAAAGGAGATAGAATTCAATGAGAGTCATACTAGAGAAAAAGAGATAAAAGCGGGTGAGGAAATTGAGTTTGTGCATTACAAGGAAGCAAACCAAGGTTTGCCATGCGTGAGTATACAAAGACATAGACATTCTAACTCTTTGGTACTTGGTAACTTGCTCGGTTCTTACTCTTCTCTTTCACTCACTATATTTGCATACTTGTTTAATGATTTGCATAACTCTCAACTTTTGTTATGAAGAAACAATTCTTGGGCCTATGTGTTGATGCATTTGTTGCTATTTCCTTGACCTGTGCAATTCAAATCTAAAACCGAGTTGCACATTTCCAAAATTAAGAAAATTTGATTGCATCTTTAATCTCTTTTGGATTTACAATAAGTTTTCAAGGATTGCATGCAGAAATGTTTGAAATGCTTAATAATGCACCCATCCATGCTTTATTTGTTTCTTCACCATCGTATAAACTTGAATGTGGTGCATCTCATGAAAATTCAGACGGTTGTTTTGCTACCCCAAGAACACCAATTACTTATGTTGATGTGAGGGACAGTAGCCCAAAACTTGAGAATTCAACCTATGTTCATGAATTAAAACAATTGGGAGGACAAGCACAATGTTCCTACGTCATGACCCGAAGGTAAGTAAGGTGGTTGCATCAATCTTCAAAAGGTATACTTCCCGTTCCATTTCACATGTTTAGCTTTACAACCTTACGTGTGAAGAGTTCTTTCACTTTGTATTTGACCCCGGAGGGTGGGATGTACACTCAGCTTTACCTTAACTTTGAAGAACTAGAGGGGGAAAAACTAAGGTTTTCGATTTTAATGTAGGTATGGAGGTCTTCAATTCGTGGTCGAATTGTCTTCAAGAAGGTGGGGTTGGCGTGATCCTAAAATCGTAGCAAGAGGCAAGCCATGAAGCTAAAGTGGATGAAGAAGAAAGGTCACTCTCCTACTCGAAAAGGCAGTTCACGACCGTCATTGGAAGACTTAGGATTAGGAGTTTCATTTACATGTTTGTAATAATCTTAGGACTTTGAGTTTAATTTGTATTAGGACTTAATTAGGCTTGTAATTGGGCTTAGGATTAAGTCATGGATGCCCACATAGCTAGAAGGAGGCGCGAGGCTGTTGCATGAGCTTCCATCCATTTTGCCGTTTCATATAAATAGGCGTTTGTAACATATTTGAACAACTTTTTGACGAATGAATTGAATTTATCCAAGTTTGAGAAGTGTGCGCTAAGAGTAGTATCCTCTTTAGGTTCTTAAGTAGAACCATTGCCAGATTCTTATCAAGAGCTTCCGATCTCTTGCGGCGAATCAACCTAGGCTTATCACTTCTTCTAATCAATGGCCTCGGTGTGGCGCCATTCCCTCCTCTTCTTGCCCCTCCGTATTCTCTATTCTTTACTTTACTTACTTGCAATCTATGTTGCTTCATGCACAACGGTGTCTTTACTTAGTACTTTATGATCAATTCGGTTTTCTTAGTTTTAGTCGCAATTACAACTCTTCTATTCTTGATCTTGTGAATTCACGGCTTAGGCTTGAGAATTGCACCCAAGGAGCTTGCATTGTACTTGCTTCATTAGCATTCTCTTGGTTGGCATTGTGATCACATTCTTGATCAAGTGTGTTTTCCCTCCAATTTTTCATTTGAATTTTAGTTCAATTTTGATCAAAGCTCTTAGATAGATTGATGACAACCAAATGGTGTGGTTGCCTTCTGAAGATCTTATGGTTGAATACAAAGCATATCAATTTCGTGCTCTTCTTATGCAAACAAAATGAATCAACATAAAAGTGAAGAAAGAGATGACGAGGCGCCGCAAACCAAGAAGGTTTGATAAGCCAAGTGATGTTCGCCACAAGAACCTTGTATTCTTGATAAGAACTAAGCTTGGTTCAACCAAGAGCCTAAGAGAACAATACTCTCACAAATGGAATCGATCCAAATTAACATCAAAGTTGTATTTCTCATGGTAGTAGGCGCATACATATAGTTGTAGTCATCCATCTTTTGGCATCCAAAGACAAGGCATAACCCCCACTTTGAATGGCCTAGATCCTAACTTAAATGGCCACCAAACAATTCAAGACAGCCACCAATACACTTCAAGACTCGCCTACCATCTCTTCTGATGACAACCAAATGGTGAGGTTGCTTTTTGAAGATCATTTGGTTGAATTCAAAGCATGATAATTTCGTGCTCTTCTTATATGAATAAAATGAATCAACATAAAAGTGAAGAAAGTAAGAAAATGGTGAAGAAAGGAATGATGAGGCGCCACAAACCAAGAAGGTTTGATAAGCCAAGTGATGTTCGCCACAAGAATCTTGGATTCTTGATAAGAACTAAGCTTGGCTTATCAAACCTTCTTGGTTTGTGGCGCCTCATCATTTCTTTCTTCACCATTTTCTTACTTTCTTCACTTTTATGTTGATTCATTTTATTCATATAAGAAGAGCACGAAATTATCATACTTTGAATTCAACCAAACGATCTTCAAAAGGCAACCTCACCATTTGGTTGTCATCAAGTGGTATCAAAGCTTAGGCTTTGGTTGAATTTGTTTTTGTGTCTCCAACATGGAAGTCAAAAAAATGAAGGATCTTTTCTCTGCAAAATGTTATGTGAATGATGAGAGATATGTAGCTTGACCGTTGATAGGAAAAGTTACATCAACATGGCCAGCACAACCTTGGTTGAGAAGTTGTCACTTCATGTTCTGAAGCATCCGCAACCATATTCACTCAATAGTCTCGAGGATCCAGAATTTAGTGATATGGGTAGCATGATTGTGAACAAACAAGTACTAGTTTCATTCAAGGTTGATGGATATGAAGATGTGGTGCTTTGTGATGTGGTGCCTACAAAAACAAGACACTTGTCACTTGGACGTCCATGGAATATTCAACGGAAAGCAAAGCGTGACTGCAACCCAACAAGTACTCTTTTATGCACAAAAATCGAAAGGTCACTCTTGCTCCTTTGCCTCCAAGAGAAGTTAGTGAGGATCAACCTAAGATGAGAGAAAAAGAGAAAGCATTGAGTGAAAAGGAGAAATTGAAAGAAAAGTTTGAAGAGAGTGAGGTCCATGTTGAGAGAAGACTAGAAAATGAGGTGAGTGAAAAAGAGAGTAGTGCAAGAGAGGGAGAGGGAAAAGAGATATTGGTGAAGGAAGTCATCATGGATACTTGTTCTAATCCTAACATTTTTCCATCTTTTGTTGATTCTATTGTGAAGGAGGTTGAGGATAAAATTTCAAAGGATGATTGCACAACAACCATTGTACTTCAAGACGCAATGACCAATTCCATAGAATCACTAGAGAAGTCAAGGCCTTCAACTACTCTAATCCCTTCTTCTAAGTTGACTTGTGGATTCAAGTGTTGGGATTTTTCTTATTTTGTTTCTTTGTCTAACATTTCTTCCTTAGGTCATGAAGAGAAGAAAGAGAATCAAGGAGAATCTCCTCAAGAAGTGCTTACCTTTTGTGACTTTGGGAAAGATAATTATGCCTTGGCAACCAAAAGAAAAGAGGAGCAAGCAAATCCTTCCAACAAACTTCAAAATTTGTCTAAAGTGGAAGTAACATGTAATGAGTTCTTTATACTTATTTTCGACCCTGGAGGTATTGGAGCTAGAAATTCGAGGTCGAATTCTCTTCAAGAGGGAGGGAATGATGTGAATCTAGAATGGACATCCTTGACAAGAATTATGAAGCCCGAAATGAAAAAGGAAGAACAAAATTGCTATTTGCAAAAACTCTTATATTAATTGAAAATTACTTGTCTGTCTTGTTTTGGATGAATCAGGAGCTACAGAAGTCCAAATGATGTGTTTCTTGATGTGTTAAAAAGATAACAAAATTTTCTACAACTTATATTTCACGCTTCTTGACCAAATGCGGCATCTATCATGGTGGAAAATGGGCTGGAAGTTGAAGACGAAATTCTGGACGGATTTGGTCAAGAAGCGTGAAATATAAGTTGTAGAAAATTTTGTTATCTTTTTAACACATCAAAAAACACATCATTTGGACTTCTGTAGCTCCTGATTCATCCAAAACAAGACAGACAAGTAATTTTCAATTAATATAAGAATTTTTGTAAATAGCAATTTTGTTCTTCCTTTTTCATTTCGGGCTTCATAATTCTTGTCAAGGGTGTCCATTCTAGATTCACATCACAAGATCAAGAATAGAAGAGTTGTAATTGCGACTAAATCTAAGAAAACCGAATTGATCATAAAGTACTAGGTAAAGACACCGTTGTGCATGAAGAAACATAGATTGCAAGTAAGTAAAGTAAAGAATAGAGAAGACGGAGGGGCAAGAAGAGGAGGGAATGGCGCCACATCGAGGCCATTGATTAGAAGAAGTGATAAGCCTAGGTTGATTCGCCGCAAGAGATCGGAAGCTCTTGATAAGAATCTGGTAATGGTTCTACTTAAGAACCTAAAGAGGATACTCTTCTTAGCTCACACTTCTCAAACTTGGATAAATTCAATTCATTCGTCAAAAAGTTGTTCAAATATGTTACAAACGCCTATTTATATGAAACGGCAAAATGGATGGAAGCTCATGCAACAGCCTCGCGCCTCCTTCTAGTTATGTGGGCATCCATGACTTAATCCTAAGCCCAATTACAAGCCTAATTAAGTCCTAATACAAATTAAACTCAAAGTCCTAAGATTATTACAAACATGTAAATGAAACTCCTAATCCTAAGTCTTCCAATGACGGTCGTGAACTGCCTTTTCGAGTAGGAGAGTGACTTTGCTTCTTCATCCACTTTAGCTTCATGGCTTGCCTCTTGCTACGATTTTAGGATCACGCCATCCCCACCTTCTTGAAGACAATTCGACCACGAATTGAAGACCTCCATACCTACATTTAAATCGAAAACCTTAGTTTTTCCCCCTCCAGTTCTTCAAAGTTAAGGTAAAGCTCAGTGTACATCCCACCCTCTGGGGTCAAATACAAAGTGAAAGAACTCTTCACACGTAAGGTTGTAAAGTTAAACACGTGAAATGGAACGGGAAGTATACCTTTTGAAGATTGATGCAACCACCTTACTTACCTTCGGGTCATGACGTAGGAACATTGTGCTTGTCCTCCCAATTGTTTTAATTCGTGAACATAGGTTGAATTCTCAAGTTTTGGGCTACTGTCCCTCACATCAACATAAGTAATTGGTGTTCTTGGGATAGCAAAACAACCGTCTAAACTTTCATGAGATGCACCACATTCAAGTTTATACGATGGTGAAGAAACAAGTAAAGCATGGATGGGTGCATTATTTAAGCATTACAAACATTTCTGCATGCAATCCTTGAAAACTTATTGTAAATCCAAAAGAGATTAAAGATGCAATCAAATTTTCTTAATTTTGGAAATGTGCAACTCGGTTTTAGATTTGAATTGCACAGGGCAAGGAAATAGCAACAAATGCATCAACACATAGGCCCAGGAATTGTTTCTTCATAACAAAAGTTGAGAGTTATACAAATCATTACACAAGTATGCAAATATAGTGAGTGAAAGAGAAGAGTAAGAACCAAGCAAGTTACCAAGTACCAAAGAGTTAGAATGTCTACGTCTTTGTATACTCACGCATGGCAAACCTTGGTTTGCTTCCTTGTAATGCACAAACTCAATTTCCTCACCCGCTTTTATCTCTTTTTCTCTAGTATCACTCTCATCGAATTCTATCTCCTTTTTTGTTATGAACAAGCTCTCCACATTCCTCTCTACTTTTGCCTCAACTCCTTTCTTTTTCTCTCTTTTGGCCTTTTTCGCTTTTGGCTCAAGAACATGAAATTCAAAATTGATGCTCCTTCACCTAATATTATCACTACTAACTGAAGGAATCAACTATTCAACATCAACTAACCTCAAAACAACACAATTCAAGATCAAATATCAAGAATCTACACGAAATTCAAAAAGATTTTTGACGCCGATTTCAAATTTTCAAACTACAAAACCGAATCCAAAAGCTCCTAGGGACAAGCTCTAGATAACCAATTGATGTGATCCTGATTGAATCATGGAAATGTAGTATCTATGATATGGGCCCAATAAGGAACATGGACCAAGAAGCACTTCAAGGACTTGGTGGGCCTATGACAAGATCAAGAACTAAGAAAGCCCAAGAAGTTTTGAAACAATTGGTGACTACTTTGATGGAAGCAAGCCCAAACTCAAGCCTAGAAGGAATGGAGCCCAAGTTGTTGACTTGTCTTAGTCAACTAGAAGGCCCATAATGATGACAAGGGGCGTGCATATGCTTCACTTACTTGTTTGTTTGTTTTCAATTCAATTAGTGTAATGGGTTATGTGAGTGGATCCAATTTTGGCTACTTTGTTAGTGGGCTACACTAAGAATTGCATGAAGGTCAAGCCAATCTTTCCCATGAAGTTACACGAGTTTTAGAGGGTCCTGGAGGAGGGAATCTTTAGCTTGCATGCTATAAGAAACTCCTCATTTAGTTGAGTGAATAAACGGTAAGTTATGGGTGTTACACTTTTAATTTGAAAAGCAAGTGTAACCACCCATAATTATGAGATGGTAGGCGTGATAATTAGGGGGTTTCGTGGCTGACTTCAATTGTTTGATGGTGAGTTATGAGTGTCTTGGTGGCTTCGTTCAATTGTTTGGGTGGGTGTTACACTTTTAACTTGCAAAGCAATTGTAACAACTCAAAATGAAGATGATGACAACCAAATGGTGAGGTTGCCTTTTGAAGATCGTTTGGTTGAATTCAAAGCATGATAATTTCGTGCTCTTCTTATATGAATAAAATGAATCAACATAAAAGTGAAGAAAGTAAGAAAATGGTGAAGAAATAAATGATGAGGCGCCACAAACCAAAAAGGTTTGATAAGCCATGTGATGTTTGCCACAAGAATCTTGGATTCTTGATAAGAACTAAGCTTGGTTCAACCAAGAACTATGAGAACAATACTCTCACAAATGGAATAAATCCAAATTCAACATCCAAGTTGTCTTATTCATCATCATATTAGGCTCATACATATAGGAATTGGGGCTGCCAAGAGTTGGCTTACACAAGTCATCAGAAGATTCCATAACCCCCCTGATAGCTATCATGAATATGCCACTAATTGATGAAATGATGACAACAATAAGTGGCTGCCTAAAAAAATAACCATTCTAATAAAAACCAACCAATAAAGATGAGTCATAACTACAAGGAGTTACTTTTGGCATGCAAAACAAAAGATTCCTCCACTAAGGAAGCTAACAAACTCATGTAACTTATGGAAACCAAAAGACTAATAAAAATCAAAACCAAATCCACTTGATGACAACCAAATGGTGAGGTTGCCTTTTGAAGATCATTTGGTTGAATTCAAAGCATGATAATTCCGTGCTCTTCTTATATGAATAAAATGAATCAACATAAAAGTGAAGAAAGTAAGAAAATGGTGAAGAAAGAAATGATGAGGCGCCACAAACCAAGAAGGTTTGATAAGCCAAGTGATGTTCGACACAAGAATCTTGGATTCTTGATAAGAACTAAGCTTGGTTCAACCAAGAACTATGAGAACAATACTCTCACAAATGAAATAAATCCAAATTCAACATCCAAGTTGTCTTATTCATCATCATATTAGTCTCATACATATAGGAATTGGGGCTGCCAAGAGTTGGCTTACACAAGTCATCATAAGATTCCATAACCCCCCTAATAGCTATCATGAATATGCCACTAATTGATGAAATGATGACAACAATAAGTGGCTGCCTAAAAACATAACCATTCTAATACAAACCAACCAATAAAGATGAGTCATAACTACAAGGAGTTACTTTTGGCATGCAAGACAAAAGATTCCTCCACTAAGGAAGCTAACAAACTCATGTAACTTATGGAAACCAAAAGACTAATAAAAATCAAAACCAAATCCGTCCAGAATTTCGTCTTCAACGTCCAGCCCATTTTCCACCATGATAGATGCCGAATTTGGTCAAGAAGCGTGAAATATAAGTTGTAGAAAATTTTGTTATCTTTTTAACACATCAATAAACACATCATTTGGACTTCTGTAGCTCCTGATTCATCCAAAACAAGACAGACAAGTAATTTTCAATTAATATAAGAATTTTTGCAAATAGCAATTTTGTTCTTCCTTTTTCATTTCGGGCTTCATAATTCTTGTCAAGGGTGTCCATTCTAGATTCACATCATCTTGTGAATTCACGGCTTAGGCTTGAGAATTGCACCCAAGGAGCTTGCATTGTACTTGCTTCATTAGCATTCTCTTGGTTGGCATTGTGATCACATTCTTGATCAAGTGTGTTTTCCCTCCAATTTTTCATTTGAATTTTAGTTCAATTTTGATCAAAGCTCTTAGATAGATTGATGACAACCAAATGGTGTGGTTGCATTCTGAAGATCTTATGGATGAATTCAAAGCATATCAATTTCGTGCTCTTCTTATGGAAACAAAATGAATCAACATAAAAGTGAAGAAAATAAGAAAATGGGAAGAAAGAGATGACGAGGCGCCGCAAACCAAGAAGGTTTGATAAGCCAAGTGATGTTCGCCACAAGAACCTTGTATTCTTGATAAGAACTAAGCTTGGTTCAACCAAGAGCCTATGAGAACAATACTCTCACAAATGGAATCGATCCAAATTAACATCAAAGTTGTATTTCTCATGGTAGTAGGCGCATATATATAGTTGTAGTCATCCAACTTTTGACATCCAAAGACAAGGCATAACCCCCACTTTGAATGGCCTAGATCCTAACTTAAATGGCCACTAAACAATTCAAGACAGCCACCAATACACTTCAAGACTCGCCTACCATCTCTTCATTTTGAGTTGTTACAATTGCTTTGCAAATTCCGATCTTATCAAGGCAACTTGTGGCGATCAAACACATGACTTATCACTCACCTTCTCACCTACATCTTGAGTGTGGCGTCAATATCCATTCCTTTTCTTGAAACTTCAAGGCGGTCCGCATCAGGATCATATCAGCCACCAAGACTGTTATGATCCAAGATGGATCTATTGAATGTAGGATCGTTCTAGGAGAATTGATCCGAAATTGAAATGAAAATTTCAAACTAAAAATTGGAGGGAAATCCAAACTTGTTCGTTTTTGATGATCTTGAGGAAAATTGAGAGAACTAGCTCCACCTCAAGCCAAAGCTTGATCATCAAATCACAAGAATCATGGATCCACAATTCCTAAGCAACATAAAGCTAAAATGCGTAAATCCTAAGATAAGCCTAAGATTTTATCAAATTGGGAAATGGAAGAAAGCGCCACAACTCCATGGATTAGATGGAGCGATAAGCTCAAGGAAGATCCGCCACAAGAGTAAGGAGCTCTTGATGAGAATCACAAGGTTCTACTCTAGAACCTTCAAGAGGAGACTCTCTCTCTCAACTCTCTCTAAATTCTCAATGTGAGAAAAATTCTAAACTTTCAATTATGATTCAAATGGCTTACATTTGGGTATTTATATGTTCCCCAACAAATGAAGGAGGAACTAGCGAATGCTTCCCGAAGGCTTCAAACCCATGCATGCCTCTTCCTCTATGGATGGGCCTTGATGACTCCATCTTGGCCCATTTACAAGTCCAAGACCAAAATGTCAAACTATAGAAAGTCAAAGTACAAAAAAATCCTACTTTTATTACATATTTTCCTATGCTTTTACAAAGTCCTAAAACTAGTGGAGAAAACCTCTTGATAGCTTTCCAAGATCATATCATCCCCTCCTTCTTGAAGGAATTCGTCCACGAATTTGAAGACTTTGAGTCCTACATCACAATACAAGTAATGAGTTTTATTTTAATGGAAGTTAAAAACAAACAATTATTATTGGAATTTGATACTCCCTTTGTCTCAACTTATCCACCGGGGTCAAAGATCACTTGTAAGAAAATGGCCCAAGTTGCCCAAGCAAAGTGGGTTATGACCTCTTCAAAAGCCCCGTGAATGTTTTGCCATAAACTGTTATGATCCAAAGTGGATCTATTGAATGTAGGATCGTTCTAGGAGAATTGATCCGTAGTTGAAAATTCAAACTAAAATTGCATGAACCTAGACAAAGCCTATGGCTATGTGCGTGAGGCAAATTCAAAGTAAAATAGCATGAACCTAGACAAGGCTTATGGCTATGTGCGTGAGGCAAAATTCAAAAATCACAAAAAGAAAGGGAAAATATGAAGGGGAAGGGAAATGGAAGAAAGCGCCACAACTCTATGGATTAGATGGAGTGATAAGCTCAAGGAAGATCCGCCATAAGAGTAAGAAGCTCTTGATGAGAATCACAAGGTTCTACTCTAGAACCTTCAAGAGGAGACTCTCTCTCTCTCAACTCTCTCTAAATTCTCAATGTGAGAAAAATTCTAAACTTTCAATTATGATTCAAATGGCTTACATTTGGGTATTTATATGTTTCCCAAAAAGATGAAGGGAAGCTAGCGCCTATCTCATGGAGTGTGGGCCTTGATGACTTCATCTTGACCCAATTACAAGTAAAGGTCCAAAAAGTCAAAGTACAAAAAGTCAAAGTCATAATAAAAGTCAAACTACAAAAAGTCAAAGTTCTACTTTTATTACATATTTTCCTATTCTATTACAAAGTCCTAAAACTAGTGGAGAAATCTTCTTGGTAGCTTTCCATGATGATATCATCCCCTCCTTCTTGAAGAAATTCGTCCACGAATTTGAAGACTTTGAGTCCTACATCACAATACAAGAAATGAGTTTTATTTTAATAGAAGTTGAAAACAAACAATTAGTAGTGGAATTTGATACTCCCTTTGTTTCAACTTTTCCACCGGGGTCAAAGACCACTTGTATGAAAACGGCCCAAGTTGCCCATGCAAAATGGGTTATGACCTCTTCAAAAGCCCCTTGAACGTTTTCCCATAAACCCTTCAAATGATTGTGAAAGCCATTGAAGCTTTTGGGTTTTCCTTTTGGTTTTGTGTCATGAGAGTTGGGAACCTTTGGAATGAGACCTTGAGGCTTTGGCCTTGGTTCCACATTCTTAATGTGCACAAGAGGGTCTACACAAATATGCAAGGGAGAAGTATCAGTAGACAAACAATTATTTGTAAGTTTTTGGGTTTGGTCGACTAATAACTCTTCCTCAACCTTTTCTTTCACTATGAGTAAACTCTCTTTCTTTCTCTCTTCTTTTACCTCAACCTCATTCTTTATTTCTTTTTTCTTGTAGGCTTTTCTCTCTTGCTCTCTTTTGATTTTCATTTTCTTTCTATCCTCACACACTTCTTTTGTAGAAAGTGGTACAAGTTTAATGGTGCGGTTTTTATGTACAAAAGAGAACGTGTTATTTTGGCCATCATGAATTACTTTACGATCAAATTGCCATGGCCTTCCAAGTATAACATGACTCACCTCCATAGGAGCCACATCACAAAGAACCTCATCATTGTAATTACCAATGGAAAAATTTAACAAGACTTGTTGATCCACTATTAATTCACCATCATTATTTAGCCATTGTAGTTTATATGGTTGCGGATGAGGAATTATTTTAAGACCAAGTTTGGTCACCAAGATGGTGCTAGCTACATTGGTGCAACTACCACCATCAATGATCAATGCACAAATTTTACCTTCTATCATGCATCTTGTTTGAAAAATGCTCTCCCTTTGGCTATCATCATTTTCATTAATATACATTCCTAGTAATCTTCTTACTAGGAGTAAATCGCCCTCAATAGGTTTTATCTCACAATCATTTTCACTCTCACTTGTAGAAGATGCACTAGTGTAAGATGATGATGATGCACTATTTTCACGTTCCTTACCCCTGGAGATCATGGTTCTCTTGTTGGGGCATTGGGATGCAATGTGTCCTCTTCCAAGGCACTTAAAGCACTTTATATTCCTAGATCTAGGTGCATTAGAATGAGTAGGAGATGAAGGAGATTTAGAGTTAGAAGAATTAGGCCTTGTCCCATTTTTACCCATGTTGGTCGCGGCTCCAATTGCATTGGAGGAGTCTTCCTCCTTCTTAGAATCTTTCCAACTTGTTGAGGAATAGTTAGAAAATGGCTTCTTGTAGGATCTCCTTCTCTTCAATTGTTGCTCAACTTTGATTGCTTGATGCACCAAATCTTCCAATTCAACATAATGATGCAATTCAACTATGTCCAAGATCTCTTGATTCAAACCATTTAGGAACCTTGCCATAGTTGCTTCTCTTTCTTCATTAATGTTTGCCCTAATCAATGCAACCTCCATTTTCTTAAAATATTCATCCACGCTTTTGTTGCCTTGATTAAGCCTTTGAAGCTTGTTATGGAGCTCCCTATGATAGTGTGAAGAAACAAATCTCTTCCTCATGATGGCCTTCATTTCTCTCCAAATAGAAATTGGATAATCTCCATTCCTCCTTTTCTCCTTTATTAGTTGATCCCACCATATCAATGCATAGTCCACAAACTCTATGGATGCCACCTTACCCTTCTTCTCTTCACTATAATGTTGGCATTCAAAAATTTGCTCTATTTTTGTCTCCCACTCTAGATATAACTCGGGATCATTTTTACCTTGAAATGTTGGCACTTTTACTTTTACTCCCTCAAGTCTATCATTTTGTCTCCTCACTCTATCCTCACCATATTCTCCATGTCTCCTCCTATGCCTCCTTCTTCTTCGCTCTACCTCTTCGTATTCATTTTCTTCACGTGATGAATTTGCATGAGAAGAACTTTTTGCCTTGGACTTCTAGTTCTTGTGCCTCTTGAAGTTCTTTCAAGGCCTTCAAGTCTATCTTTAAGCTCATCATTTTGCCTTTCTAGAAGCCTTTCCAATCGTCTTGTCATTCGTTTGAGTTTCATATCATATGCCGCGGTTCTAGGTGAAGGTGGTGTACTACCTCCACTATCACCTCTTGTTTGTGACATGATTACAGTTTCAACAAAAAGCAAAAAAATTAAAATGGACCTCACCACTCAACTAAGTGTTTCACTCTTAGAATGTTCACTCGTGTATCGCACAAATAGGCTTTTTAGCAAATGTACACTCTTGCCTTTTTCCACTCTAAAGTCTCACTCAAAGGCTCTTGAAGTAGAAACAAGCAATTCCAAGATATAAAGCCAAATACACTTCTAAACAAATCAAACCAAGAGTAATTCACTCACAAGAATTTCAAGGAAAGAAAACTACAAGACAAAACTAAGAAGTTTAAAAGACAAACTAAAAATGCTCAACAAGAAATAGCACACTCAAATAGAATTGAAAGAAGACAAGTAGAAGAAGAAAAGTAAAAGAAACAAGAAGTTGAAAATGAACTTTTCTTAATGTGTTCTTGATTTTCGAAATTTTCTTGCTCAAGTAGGCTCATACACAAAGTTTCTAGGCTGAATAGTGGCAAGTCTTTTTCTGCAAATAAAATTTTTTTCGAAACTTTTAGTATTTGCACTTTTGCCCCAATTTTTTTTAAATTTGCATTTTGGTCCTTTGGATTTTTCAGATTTGGACTCTTTTTCCTTTTCTATAATTTCTGGACTATTTTTTTTTAAGAACAGCCATTGACTTTTCGAAATTACAAAAACAGCCCAAACACAACTATTTCACCAATATAAGATCAAAGAGCCTTCTAAAAGTGCTTTTGTAAGAAGCAAATTGAATTTCAAAAATCAAATATAGAATTCACTATTTTTATGCTTAGATCTTTCATTCAAGTGGTTGATCAACAAGTTAACCAATACTTTTGAAATTCATCAAGATCTATCAAGCAATTATCCCAAGGATCTCAAGAAATATGAAGAACACTTATGAACATTAAGAAAATTCAAATTCAAAAAAACAGATCAAATCTAACACAATTATATGTAGCATTCAAAAATTCAAACCATAAGAACAACAAACAACACAACTAAAACGCAAAATCAAGATCAAAAGGATCTAGATCTAGATTTTCAAATTTTTGAAAATTGGCGCCAAGAACAAATTTCAAATTTGAAATTTGCGCCAAATTTTTTTTTGAAATTTTCAAGCTTCTAACTCTCCTAGAGGCTAGCTCTACATACCAAATGTTATGATCCAAAGTGGATCTATTGAATGTAGGATCGTTCTAGGAGAATTGATCCGTAGTTGAAAATTCAAACTAAAATTGCATGAACCTAGACAAAGCCTATGGCTATGTGCGTGAGGCAAATTCAAAGTAAAATAGCATGAACCTAGACAAGGCTTATGGCTATGTGCGTGAGGCAAAATTCAAAAATAACAAAAAGAAAGGGAAAAGATGAAGGGGAAGGGAAATGGAAGAAAGCGCCACAACTCCATGGATTAGATGGAGTGATAAGCTTAAGGAAGATCCGCCACAAGAGTAAGAAGCTCTTGATGAGAATCACAAGGTTCTACTCTAGAACCTTCAAGAGGAGACTCTCTCTCTCAACTCTCTCTAAATTCTCAATGTGAGAAAAATTCTAAACTTTCAATTATGATTCAAATGGCTTACATTTGGGTATTTATATGTTTCCCAAAAAGATGAAGGGAAGCTAGCGCCTATCTCATGGAGTGTGGGCCTTGATGACTTCATCTTGGCCCAATTACAAGTCAAGGTCCAAAAAGTCAAAGTCATAATAAAAGTCAAACTACAAAAAGTCAAAGTTCTACTTTTATTACATATTTTCCTATTCTATTACAAAGTCCTAAAACTAGTGGAGAAATCTTCTTGGTAGCTTTCCATGATGATATCATAAACCCTTCAAATGATTTTGAAAGCCATTGAAGCTTTTGGGTTTTCCTTTCGGTTTCATGTCATGAGAGTTGGGAACCTTTGGAATGATACTTAAGATGAGTTTTAATTTTTCCCTTTGGATGAGACCTTGAGGCTTTTGGCCTTGGTTCCACATTCTTAATGTGCACAAGAGGGTCTACACAAATATGCAAGGGAGAAGTATTAGTAGACAAACAATTATTTGTAAGTTTTTGGGTTTGGTCGACTAATAACTCTTCCTCAACCTTTTCTTTCACTATGAGTAAACTCTCTTTCTTTCTCTCTTCTTTTACCTCAACTCATTCTTTACTTCTTTTTCCTTGGAGGCTTTTCTCGCTTGCTCTCTTTTGATTTTCATTTTCTTTCTATCCTCACACACTTCTTTTGTAGAAAGTGGTACAAGTTTAATGGTGCGGTTTTTATGTACAAAAGAGAACGTGTTAGTTTGGCCATCATGAATTACTTTACGATCAAATTGCCATGGCCTTCCAAGTATAACATGACTCACTTCCATAGGAGCCACATCACAAAGAACCTCATCATTGTAATGACCAATGGAAAAATTTAACAAGACTTGTTGATCCACTACTAATTCACCATCATTATTTAGCCATTGCAGTTTATATAGTTGATATGAGCCCAATAAGTAGTATGGACCAAGAAGCACTTCAAGGACTTGGTGGGCCTATGACCAGATCAAGAACCAAGAAAGCCCAAGAAGTCCTAAAACAAATGGTGACCATCTTTATGGAAAAGCAAGCCCAACTTCAGGCCTAGAAGGAATGGAGGCCAAGATGGTGACTTATCTTAGTCAAGTAGAGGCCCATAATGATGACAAGGGAGGCGTGACCTTGCTTTCATAGTTGTTGTTTTGTTTTTCAATTCAATAAAGTGTAATGGGTTATGTGAGTGGATCCAATTGAGCATTCTCTATTAGTGGGCTACACTAAGAGTTGCATGAAGGTCTAGCTCATATTTTCCATGAAGCTACATGTTGAGAAGGGAGTCTTGGGGAGGGAATCTTTAGCTTGCATGCTATAAGAAACTCCTCATTAAGTTGAGTCAATAAATTTTAAGTTATGGGTGTTACAGTTTTAATTTGCAAAGCAAAGTGTAACCACCCATCATGAAGGGAGAGTAGGTGTGACATTGAGTGCTTGGGGCTGACTTCAATTGCTTCATGGTGAGTTATGAGTGTCGTGGTAGCTGCCTTCAATTGTTTGAGTGTTACACTTTTAATTTGACAAACAAAGTGTAACCCACCCATGAAGAACAAGTGGTAGGCGTGACATTGAGTGTCTTGGGGCTGAATTCAATTGCTTGATGGTGAGTTATGAGTGCTTGATGAGCTGCCTTCAATTGTGTGAGTGTTACACTTTTAATTTGACAAACAAAGTGTAACCACCCATGAAGAAGGAAGGGTAGGCGTGTATGAATGGGTTTGGGGGCTGAATTGATTTTATTTTAATGGTCATCAAGTTAGGAATTAGGCCATTCAAAGTGGGGGTTATGCCTTGTCTTTGGATGCCAAGAGTTGGATGACTATTCTATGTATGCACCTAAAACCTTGAGAAATACAACTTTGAAGTTATTTTGGATCAAATTCCATTTGAGTGAGAATTGTTTCTCCTAGGTTCTTGGTTGAACCAAACTTAGTTCTTATCAAGAATCCAAGATTCTTGTGGCGAAAATCACTTGGCTTATCAAACCTTCTTGGTTTGTGGCGCCTCATCATCTCTTTCTATCCATTTTCTTATTTTCTTCATCTTTTATGTTGATTCATATTGCTTCCAAAGAAGAACACGAAATTAACTTGTTTTGCATTCAACCATAAGATCTTCAAAAGGAAACCACACCATTTGGTTGTCATCAAGTGGTATCAAAGCTTAGGCTTTGGTTGAATTTTTGTTTGTGTTCTTAATTCTATTTTCTTCGTCATCTTCTACTCTTTCTTCTTTTCTTCTCAAAACCAAAAACAAAATTTACTTTGATCTTTTCTTGAAGGGAAAATTCGTGGTTATTGTGTATTGCTCCAAAAACAAAGTTTTCAAGAGTAATTCTCTTCAACAAGTTATAAAAAAAAAAAAGAAATTCGTGTAAAAAAAAAAAAAAAAAAAAAAAAAGAGAAAGTTTCACTTGAGCAATTTGTGTCTTGAAAATTTTTCCCTTCTTCCTTTGTTTCTTATTTGTAAACCTTTTCTTTTCTAGCCTTTGTTCTTCGTTTTTCCTTGTTTTGATAAGTTTTGTGATTTTTGTTACTTGAATTTTGATATTTTTGTGTTTGATTCCTCTAAGAATTAAAGGAGAACATTTGAGAGGAAAAAGGCAAGAGTGCAAATTTACTTCTTGTGTGGAAAAATCAAAAAGAGTGAAATTCATTTGTTTGACAAGTGAGGGAGTGTAGTGAGGAAACATAAATCATGGCAAACAATGAAGATAGTCCACCACTTTCACCAAGGTCCGCGGTCCTTTTTGTACAAATGACTAATCAAATGCAAGCCCTTCAAAGGCAAATGGAGACAATGCAATGAAAGTGAAAGAGGAAGGGGAAAGCATAGAGGAGGAGGACATAGAGGGAGGACGCGTGATGAAAGGCTTGAGGGGGTCAAAATCAAAGTTCCTCCCTTTCTCGGGAAGAACGATCCGGAGGCTTACTTGGAGTGGGAGCTAAAGATAGAATAAGTCTTCGATTGTAATTCTTACAATGAAGGCAAGAAGATGAAAGTAGCCGCCCTTGAGTTCAAAGAGTATGCCCTTGTGTGGTGGGACCAATTACAAAAAGAGAGGAGGAGACTTGGAGGGAAGCCTATAGACACTTGGGAGGAGATGAAGTATGTCTTGAGGAAGAGGTTTGTCCCAAATCATTACCAAAGGGACATTCACAACAAATTGCAAAGACTTACCCAAGGGACCAAGAGTGTAGATGATGACAACCAAATGGTGAGGTTGCCTTTTGAAGATCTTATGGTTGAATTTCAAGCATGATAATTTCGTGCTCTTTGTATAGGAACAAAATGAAACAACATATAAGAGAAGAAATTAAGAAAATGGAAAGAAAGAGATGATGAGGCGCCACAAACCAAGAAGGTTTGATAAGCCAAGTGATGTTCGCCACAAGAATCTTGGATTCTTGATAAAAACTAAGTTTGGTTCAACCAAGAACCTAGGAGAAACAATTCTCACTCAATGGAATTTGATCCAAAATAACTTCAAAGTTCTCTTATTTCATGTTAGTAGCTGCATACGTATAGGAATTGGGGCTGCCAAGAGTTGGCTTACACAAGTCATCATAAGATTCCATAACCCTCTCTAATAACTATCATGAATATGCCACTAATTAGTGAAATGATGACAACAATAACATTCCATAACCCCCTCTAATAACTATCATGAATATGCCACTAATTGGTGAAATGATGACAACAATCAGTGGCTTCCTAAAAACATAACCATTCTCAATTTCTCAATTCAAACCGCCAAAACACCGAAGCCTAAAGCCAAATGAGTCAAATTCGTCCAGAATTTCATGCTGAACTTCTAGCGCTATTTTCTTCATGATAGAGGTCGAATTAGGTCTTGATGGTAGAAATACAATTTGTAGAAAATTCACTTATCTTTTCAACACCACCAAGAACACAAAAATCGGATTATCAGAGAACAAGTTACAATCAAAACAAGGCATAAGGTCACTTGGACTTGAATGGTTTGACATCCTCTTATTGCAAACTGGAATTGCCCCCCCTTGGCTCATATCAGTAGATGAATATTTCAAGGAGATGGAGTTGGCCTTACTTAGGTCAAAATTTCAAGAAGATAAGGAGGCTACCATGGCAAGATTCTTACATGGCTTGAATCAAGATATTCAAGACACAATAGAATTACAAAATTATGTGGAGCTTGAAGATTTGGTGCAACAAGCAATCAAGGTGGAGCAACAAATTAAGAGGAGGAAGTTCAAATATTCTTCTTCCTCTTCTTCAAAGTTTCCATCATCAAATTGGAAGGACAAGCAAAACACTACTACAGAAAAGGGATTTACCAGCGTTTATTTTAGGCCTTCGCCAGCGCTTTCGGGCGCTGACTACTTATCCACTAGCAAAAGGGGGGGAAGTTCGCCAGCGCTTTTTGAAGCGCTGGTAAAGGTTATAAAATTGCCAAAAAAGCGCTGGTAAAGGTTATAAAATTGCCAGCGCTTCCTTGAAAAAGCACTGGTAAAGGTTTAAAATTGCCAGCGTTTCATTAGGAAGCGCTAGCAACCTTTACCAGCGCTTCTTAAAGGAAGCGCTGGCAACTTTTTTACCTTTACCAGCGCTTCTTCAAGGAAACGCTGGCAATGCCCTATTTTTATATATATATATATATATATATATTTTACTTTTCTTATCTATTTCCCCCTGTTTACCAATACAATTTGCAAGATCAACACAAGCAAAACCAGCAATATATACAGATGATTCAAAACCAAACAGGTTATATATATTCATGTACAATATAGAAAAATCCCAACAATATGTTTATATATATACAAGAGCCAAAATCTTGTACTATCACAGTAGCTTGATTGAAGAAAGAAGAAGCCCTCGATCAATCTTAGCACTACTATATTCATGTACATGCATACAGTTAGCAAAACCAACAATATGTTTATATACAAGAGCAAAAACCAAAAAATCCTAGCTAGCACTACTAGCTTGATTGAAGAAGCCCTTGATCAATTAATCCTTTGCTCCCTTCAACAAAATCCTTGCTCCCCTTCAATAATATCCAAATAAACATTGTTAATTTCAAAATGGTATATAAACTCGAAATGTCAAGGACTACAACAGATCACACTTACATATATACCTTCATTCGATAAAATCAACAATATAACGGCACCACTCTTGCTTGAGTGCGGTGAGTTGATCATTAGAGTATACCTGACATTTACGTTCTGGATAGTACTGCGAAACGAAAATTAAATCAAGTTAATAATTAAAGTACGTACATTTCAAATATGGTCAAATGTGAGAGTAATTAAATAATTAAATATATAAACTGTTGGGGAGAAGGGAAGAAGAAATCCACACACACTACTGAAAACAGAGAAGATTTAGAGAGAAAATATATATGCTGAATAATACTCAAAATTAACTCTTTATTGAATTCATATATCACTGCACTTACAGTACTTCACACATTTATAGATCTGCTAGACCTCTAACTAATAAGTCTAACTAACTCATCTAACTCAAAGAGCTAACCACTTTTACTGTTATAACTGTCATCAACAGTTCATAACTACTAACCACTAACTGACTTTGAAATACTCTGTCAACACAACCACCTAATTCAAAGTTCACTCAACACATAAGATATGCTAATGCATCACTATGGAGTCTAACATCCCAACTAGGTTGGCACCTAGACTCCATCTATCATTTGCTGCACATCAAGTTTGAATCAATTCTCTTATTGATACAACTTTCAAAAAACTCCTTAGCTCTTTGAATCTCTCAATTTTAATAGGCTTGGTCATGATATCTACTTTATGAAATTCAGATCACCTGCAAAAGCACAATTGCAGTATCCCTTTATTTACTCACGCAAGAAGTGAAATTTGGTCTCAATATGTTTACTCCTGCAATGAGCCATTGGATTTCTTGCCAAACTGATTGCAGATTTGTTATCACTGGATTTCCTGCAGATTTGTTACTAGGTCACAAGGAAAGAAAGATCATGAGCAATTTGTTTGCAGAAGAGGTAACAAATCTTTTTACATTGACAACAATATGTACACTTTAGCACATTTGTGTTGAGCAGCTTTTGTTTGGTTTTGTAGGGTTATTTTATATATGAATCTTTGTGTGGGCCACTGGTCTATACTCTTTAGTAATGCATTAGTTTTCATTGCATTGGTTTTAATCAAGAAAAGCACATCCAAGGGCACACTTCAAAATCTGAGATTTACTTTGTTGAGCAAAAAGAAACTTGATTTTTTACTTAAACCGTAGTGAAACTTTGGCTAAACAACGGTACCAATATAAATGCTAGAAATTTATAAAATTTTAGATATAAATATTATTGCTTGTTAGATTTAAAATGTCACCGGAATCACGCCATTTGGGTTCCTACAACCCGAGTTATGCGCATTGCAACCTAGGCTGTCCAAAACTAGCACAGAAGAAAAAACTTTTCTGCATAATGGCTTACTGGGGATTCGTTTGTTGACAAAAAAATATGAATTTTCTCCATCATAAATGTTTGCGTCTTAGCTTTAAATAGCCACCGGAATTAGGTTAAAAGGATTTCGGTAGCC
This sequence comes from Ammopiptanthus mongolicus, assembly GCA_039655645.1. Taxonomy (NCBI): domain Eukaryota; kingdom Viridiplantae; phylum Streptophyta; class Magnoliopsida; order Fabales; family Fabaceae; genus Ammopiptanthus; species Ammopiptanthus mongolicus. Next base: position 59,706,779 of record CM077348.1, on the reverse strand, counting down.
CGAGATATGCATCTCGAAATTCAGGCTGTCGGGAATGGATTCTGCAGCACATGAGTCAACTTTGAAGTTTAAACTGTATCTATCCATAAGACTAAAAATTCTGAAATTTCTATGGAGTGAAGATATTTGTCTTAGGTTTCTAATTTCTCTGACGGCACGCAATTTCAATTATTATACATAGAGTTATGCATTTATAACTGTACACTGTTCAGAATCTTATTTCTGCAAGATTCTGCAGAAATAGAACCGTTTTCAAAGAACTATTAAGAATGATACAATGATCCATAATTCTTGAAATTTTCACCAAATGTGGCCTTAGATCTTATCTTTCAAATGACACTAACCTCATACCTACAGGAGGTCCCTATACCGAGATATGCACAAATCTTCGCCTGCTATTCTGCTAGGACAGTAGGGAGTTCATAGAGTTGATATTTGTGTTTTTTTTTCTTCAAAAGCAGATGAGTTGATGAAATTCATCATGTCAGGGCTAGTGTATAGATTCTTAGTTGTGTTGGTGTTCAAATGCATGTAGAAGAATGATATACAAAGGACTAGGGTGTTCAAACTCCTTGTCATCCTTTTATGCATTATGAAGTTCAGTTGCAAAATTGTATTTTAGAATGGTACCATTGATTTGGTTATCTTTTTGTTGTTCTTACGGTTGAGGACACTATCAAATTCAATGATTTGGAAGTTATGGCTTGATGATAAATTTGTTGTTTGGAAAATGATTATGATGACAAGTTATGGAAAACTTACATGATGATGAGTAATGTAAACGGATTACACCTGAAATGGGTTTGTGAGGTGAATCATGATAAAAGGTTCTAAGCATCAGCAGCATGGATTTGAACTTGAAAGGTTCTGTTCTGAGCAAGAGAGCCTTCAAAATTCTTTTATTGTGAGCATCAAGAACCTTCATGTGTTCATGCTGCATGTGCATCGTGAATCCCTTTTCAAGCAACTAGCCATTACTGAGCACTTACACTTCACACATTTATAGATGTAGCCAGACCTCTAACTAAAGGTCTAACTAAATCATCTAACTAGCTCAAAGAGCTAACCACATTTACTGTTATAACTTTCATCAACAGTTCATAACTACTAACCACTAACTGACTTTGAAATACTCTTTCAAGATAAACTAGAACGAAAAGTACATACCAATGATGGGATTTGAGTTTGGTTCTCAACGACGATATCCTTCAAAAACTTCATTACATAGTAGCCACAGTCGATGTCGTTCGGTTGACGAGGGCACGATAAAACCAAAAATAATAAATTAATTGTTTTCAGTTTTTAATTTAAATAACTGCATATATAAGATAGAACTTTTAATTTGTAAATACGTACATCCATAAATATCCAGTTAGTCTTGGATGATGAAGAAAATCGGGACTTGCCTCCTCTGCTCTGGGCATGGTGAATTTGCAAACCCCTAAGTGCAAAATCAAACAATTCATTAAAGTATATAATTTTAATCATCATATATATTAAGATAAAAATAAATGTGTATACTTACTTATTGTATTGATCCATCATTGGTTTGCGATAGGTATAAGGGACATGCAACGGGTCAAAATAGTACACAATGTCTTCATGGGGATTGATTGCTAATAATACCCAATGTCCCCTACAAAAATGAACAGAGTTGGCAAATCCTAAGCCTAGATAATCACATTTCACAAAATTTATTATCGTTAATTAAAATGACTCACCCTACGTTGCAAGGTGACAAAAACAATGACTCAACGCCAGGTTCAGCTAATGCTAAGCGATCGGCTATATATTGTTTTTGCCCAGTTATTGACTTGTGCAAAGCTGTTTTATGTGGGCACAAAAACACGATGCGGGTTAAATCCATCAGTAGACAATGCAAGTCGGAGGTTTCTTGGTTCTTGCCCGAAATCAGGGTAATCATGGTCAATTCTTTGCCATTGAGGAGAATCTGCCGGGTGCCATAGCTTGCCATCTTTAATCCTTTCATCCTCATGCCATGTAAAGTGCTTTGAATCTTCTGAACTACTGTACATGCGCCTAAATCTAGGTATTATTGGGAAATACCACAAAACCTTCTCTGGAGCTGATTCTTTCTTCTTATATCGTGAGGCATTACATTTAGGACATGTATTTAATGATGCATGTTCATTCCGAAATAAAATGCAATCGTTAGGACAAGCATATATCCTCTCATAGCTCATGCCAATAGAGAGCGCAACATTTGTTTAGCCTCATATGTCCGACTAGGAAGCACATTATCCTCCGGCAACATAGATTTCAATAGTGTGAGTAAGTCATTAAAGCTCTTATCAGTCCATCCATTGCCCGATTTCAAGTTAAACAACTTTAACATCGCCGCCAATTTGTGAATTTAGTACAACCCTCATACAACGGTTTCTCTGCATCGCTTATCAACTTCTCAAACATTTGAGGACAATCACGAAGATGTTCTTCAACCACGTTTGCCATCTCTTCAAAACGATCGCCGTCATATGTATTTGTATTGGCATCATTTGACGCATATCTCCCACTATTCCCCATATCACTAGATTCACCTCTGGTCTCACCATGCTTTGTCCAACAAGAATAACGTTGATCAATTCCATTGCATACTAAATGTCCTTCCAACTCAGGTACACTAACTCGTCTTGTATAACAACAACCTAAACATGGACATATGATTCTACTAGGGTTTTCTGCATGTCCAACTGCAAATCTAATAAAATCTTGCACTCTGTCCTTATATTCCTTCGACAAACGATTGGCAGACATCCACTTTCGATCCATATTTTCCCGATCTACAGCAATTATTTTGAGTTTAAAGAGGTGATGACAACCAAATGGTGTGGTTGCCTTTTGAAGATCGTTTGGTTGAATTCAAAGAGAGTTAATTTCGTGTTCTTCTTAAGGAACAAATTTTAGCAACATAAAAGTGAAGAAAACAAGAAAATGATGAAGAAAGAGATGATGAAAGCGCCACAAACCAAGAAGGTTTGATAAGCCAAGTGATGTTCGCCACAAGAACCTTGGATTCTTGATAAGAACTAAGCTTGGTTTAACCAAGAACCTAGGAGAAACAATTCTCACAAATGGAATTAATCCAAATTCAACATCCAAGTTGTCATTCATGTTGTTTTGGGGCGTCATACATATAGCACATGGCTGCCTAATTCTGATTTACATTGTATTCCCCCACATTCCATAACCCCCAACTAATGACTCACATAATTCAACAACTAATGACTCACTTATTTCTCAATTTAACTCAGCCACTAAATGGTGAGTTTATTATTCTCTCTCCCTTTCATTATGTAGCAGCCACACTTATTTCTCATATTAAAAGTGTAACTCCCACACAATTAACAAAACACATAAAAGTCTAATGATTCAAATTGGAGTTCTTTGGTATGCAAACCAAAAAGATTCCTCCACTAAGCCTAAGAATTCGTGTACATCATGGAATGAAGTGGTCTTGACCCCAAAAACAACACTTAGTACTTGGACTCACTCACTTAACCCATTATACTTATTGAATTTAAAGGAAAACAACTAATTGGGCCTTCTCTTCATGGTGAACGCCCCACTCTTCATGGATCCTCTAATTGGATGAGGTAAGTCACCAACTTGGGCTCCAAGTCTTCATGACTTGCACTTGGGCTTGCTTCCATTAAAAACACCACAATTTGATTTAGAGCTTGTTGGGCGTACTAATTGGCCTTTTTGGTTCTAGCTCTTGTCATGGGCCCACCAAGTCCTTGAAAGCTTCTTGATCCATGATGGTCTCCATTGGGCTCCTATCATCCCCTCCATCTTTAAGTGAATTCGACCTCGAATTCACCTCCCTCATAACCTATATGAAGAAAAGTGAAAGTCAATCACATGAAGAACAATATTAACCCTTCCACCGGGGTCAAATGGAAATTGAGAGAAATCACCAAATGTAGCAAGTAGGTGACACACATGTTCATCTTGTACAATCAACATCCCAACACATTCATAGCCAAGGTAAGGAATTTTAAAGGTAAGCACAAAGTTATACCTCCTTGAGTTGACATATATGACCAAATTTACCTTCCTTGGTTTGAACTTGGTGACAAAAGAGAAGGTTCTTTGTCTTTGCAAAGACGCCAAGGCAAATTGAACCTCATTAATATTCTCCTCATCACAAACAAAGGACGGCTCTTTTTGAGACAAAACAAGCCCCTCAAACACATTAGGAGCATCATATGGAAGCTTAAAAGAATTCACAAGAATAGGTAGAGTAAGAAGGGGTGTAGTAGTGAACCCATCAATTAATGCCACATGCAAACCTTTAGTGCTCATAAAAAACCTCAAAATGCTAACTTTGTTTTGGATAAAAGAGTTAGTGGCCAAGTTAGCAAACAAGCTTTCTATTATAAATTCAACACAAACTTCAAAATTGTTGTCCTGAACCAAGTGAACATTAGAAAACACAACAACACACTTTTCAAGGAATTCATTCAAGTCTTGGCTCATAATCCTCAAATCAAGTTTAGAAGAAAAGTTTGTATTAAACACATCATGCCTTACGGTTTCAACACTTAAACTAGATTTAGGGAGATAACACAAATTAGGCATTTTAACATGCAAATTTGCAAATCTAGCAAGCATAGGAGGAAAGCACTTCCCAAACAATTTAACAAGAAACATATCAATTAAAGAAGTGGAAGGCTTAAATATGCAAAGGGTTAAACCGATAAGTGTTTCACTTGATTCAACTTCTTCAAGACCCAAAATAGTCTTGCAAGCATCCTTTTCAGGAACCTTTGGAAACACATCACCAAATTCCTGCAAAAGATTTTTGACACCACTAGACAAAGAATGATCATTAGGAATGTTAGCATTTAAACAAAATTCCCTACAATAAAGCATGTATAGGAGCTGCCTTGAGACCAATGCACTTTTTACCGCACTCTTTGTTGCAAGAAAGCTCTCTTTACTCTCTTTTTCCACTCGGTTTTGCACACCTTTTTCTCATGATTTTCTTGATTTTTTTTTCAATCTTTTTCTCAATCTCTTTTTCACTCTCTTTTTCTTTTCTCTCTTGCTCTCTCTTTTTTCTCATTTTTATTTGATCCTCACTAACTTGCTTTGGAGATAAAGGAGAAAGTTTGACCTTTCGGTCTTGATACATGAGAGTATACTTATTTGAGAACCCATCATGGATGGCCTTCTTGTCATATTGCCAAGGCCTTCCCAACAACAAGTGGCTTGCCTCCATAGGCACCACATCACAAAGAACACTATCCTCATACTTCCCAATTGAGAATGGAACCTCCACTTGTTTGTTCACCACCATTTCTCCTACCTCACTTAACCATTGAAGCCTATATGGTCTTGGATGTGCTTTAGTTACAAGATTTAGTTTTGACACTAATCTAGTACTTACAACATTGGCACAACTTCCTCCATCAATAATTAAAGAGCATACCTTACCTTGAATTAGGCATCTAGAATGAAAGATATTCTCCCTTTGGCTTGCTTCATGTTCTTTCACTTGACTCCCCAATAGCCTCCTTACCATAAGTAAATCACCATCCGGCATGAACACATCTTCTTCACTTTCCTCCCCACTTGAAGCCTCGGATTGTGATACAACTTCACCATTCATGGTCACCATGGTTCTCTTTGTTGGACATTGGGCGGCTATGTGCCCATGGCCAAGGCATTTGAAACACTTTACTTCACGGCTCCTAGTGGTTGTCTCCATTGGTTTCTTGCTTTGAGAGGTGCTCACGGCTTCTTTGGTTGGTGCACCCTCCTTCTTTTGCTTGTCCTTCCAATTTGATGATGGAAACTTTGAAGAAGAAGAAGAAGAAGAATAAGAAGAGTATTTGAACTTCCTCCTCTTAATTTGTTGCTCTACCTTGATTGCTTGTTGCACCAAATCTTTAAGCTCCACATAATTTTGTAATTCTACTATGTCTTGAATATCTTGATTCAAGCCATGTAAGAATCTTGCCATGGTAGCCTCCCTATCTTCTTGAAAATTTGACCTAAGTAAGGCCAACTCCATCTCCTTGAAATATTCATCTACACTCTTGGTCCCTTGGGTAAGTCTTTGAAATTTGTTGTGAATGTCCCTTTGGTAATGATTTGGGACAAACCTCTTCCTCATGACATACTTCATCTCTTCCCAAGTGTCTATAGGCTCCCCTCCAAGTCTCCTCCTCTCTTTTTGTAATTGGTCCCACCACACAAGGGCATACTCTTTGAACTCAAGGGCGGCTACTTTCACCTTCTTGCCTTCATTGTAAGAATTACAATCGAAGACTTGTTCTATCTTTAGCTCCCACTCCAAGTAGGCCTCCGAATCGTTCTTCCCAAGAAAGGGAGGAACTTTGATTTTCATCACGCCTCCTTCCTCTATGTCCTCCTCCTCTATGCCTTCCTCCTCTAGGCCTTCCTCTTTCACTTTCATTGCCACTGGACTCATCATTTTGAAGGTTGGCAAGTTGTTGATCATAGTAGGTTTGCATTGACTCCATTTGCCTTTGAAGGGCTTGCATTTGATTAGTCATTCGTACAAAAAGGACCGCGGACCTTGGTGAAAGTGGTGGACTATCTTCATTGTTTGCCATGATTCTCACTACACTCCCTCACTTGTCACACATATGAATTTCACTCTTTTGGCTTTTTCCACACAAGAAGTAAATTTGCACTCTTGCCTTTTTCCTCTCAAATGTTCTCCTTTAGTTCTTAGAGGAATCAATCACAAAACACAAAAATACCAAAATTCAAGTAACAAAAATCACAAAACTTATCAAAACAAGGAAAAACGAAGAACAAAGGCTAGAAAAGAAAAGGTTTACAAGTAAGAAACAATGGAAGAAGGGAATAATTTTCAAGACACAAATTGCTCAAGTGAAACTTTCTCTTTTTTTTTTTTTAACTTGTTGAAGAGAATTACTCTTGAAAACTTTGTTTTTGGAGCAATACACAACAACCACGAATTTTCCCTTCAAGAAAAGATCAAAGTAACTTTTGTTTTGGTTTTTTTGGAAAGAAAAGAAGAAAGAATAGAAGATGAAGGAGAAAAATAGAATCAAGAACACAAACAAAATTTCAACCAAAGCCTAAGCTTTGATACCACTTGATGACAACCAAATGGTGTGGTTGCCTTTTGAAGATCGTTTGGTTGAATTCAAAGAGAGTTAATTTCGTGTTCTTCTTAAGGAACAAATTGTAGCAACATAAAAGTGAAGAAAACAAGAAAATGATGAAGAAAGAGATGATGAAGGCGCCACAAACCAAGAAGGTTTGATAAGCCAAGTGATGCTCGCCACAAGAACCTTGGATTCTTGATAAGAACTAAGCTTGGTTCAACCAAGAACCTAGGAGAAACAATTCTCACAAATGGAATTAATCCAAATTCAACATCCAAGTTGTCATTCATGTTGTTTTGGGGCGTCATACATATAGCACATGGCTGCCTAATTCTGATTTACATTGTATTCCCCCACATTCCATAACCCCCAACTAATGACTCACATAATTCAACAACTAATGACTCACTTATTTCTCAATTTAACTCAGCCACTAAATGGTGAGTTTATTATTCTCTCTCCCTTTCATTATGTAGCAGCCACACTTATTTCTCATATTAAAAGTGTAACTCCCACACAATTAACAAAACACATAAAAGTCTAATGATTCAAATTGGAGTTCTTTGGTATGCAAACCAAAAAGATTCCTCCACTAAGCCTAAGAATTCGTGTACATCATGGAATGAAGTGGTCTTGACCCCAAAAACAACACTTAGTACTTGGACTCACTCACTTAACCCATTATACTTATTGAATTTAAAGGAAAACAACTAATTGGGCCTTCTCTTCATGGTGAACGCCCCACTCTTCATGGATCCTCTAATTGGATGAGGTAAGTCACCAACTTGGGCTCCAAGTCTTCATGACTTGCACTTGGGCTTGCTTCCATTAAAAACACCACAATTTGATTTAGAGCTTGTTGGGCGTACTAGTTGGCCTTTTTGGTTCTAGCTCTTGTCATGGGCCCACCAAGTCCTTGAAAGCTTCTTGATCCATGATGGTCTCCATTGGGCTCCTATCAAGAGGTTGACATCTACATTCAATATACTACATGCATGCATGATGCATGTCTACTCCATACTAAAGGGTGGGGTCCTATCCTATCCAAGATTGTAAACTTCGCATTATATTATTGTATATATGTCTTAATTACTTCTTGTTCTAAGAAAATTTCGGCAGCATTTCCCCTTAGTTCTCCAAGCACACAACTTAATTCAGGTGGTATTACGACCCAAATTAGGTATGTACACAGAGAACAATGAGAAAATACAAACCAATGACATTCTTAGATCAAGAAGTGATTAAGACATACAATAATATGGATTGAATGCGATTTTACATTCTTAGACTGTCCACTTTGGACAATTCAAGAACAACTTGTATATTGTGTCAAAAACAATATACAAATCGTTATTGAACAGGAAACTAAGGTTAATGCATGTGTACACCGATAAAAATAAACATGTCTAATGATTATACTGCTTATAAGAGATTAAAAAAAGATAAATACCTGGTAGGAGTAAGAAATCTGTGGTAGACAATAAGAAAATCAAGACATAACCAAAACTGCAGATTATCAAGTGACAAAGAGAAAGTAAAGGTAAAATTAGACAAAGATGGTGTGACCAAAAGCAGAACCAAGGACAGCATGAAAGAGAAGAAAACTAACCTATTTCGATATGTGAGAAATGGGATGTCCCTATCACTCCATGAACGAATTTATTCTAAGTGATTCCCGCTTGGTAATGTGCTGCTTCAATTATCACATGTTAGAATATATAAATGAGAAACAGAAAATAAATGAATTTTCTGAAACCATTGAAGCTACTCCCACAAAACTAACTAACATGTAAGATTTTATTTTTCTTTTAGTTCCCACCTCTGAACCACCCTTTATTTTTTTAGATGAGTAGTTCTTTAGATTATTGAAAGTTATAGGTCCTTTAAAGTTTTGGACAAATCAGATCTTAATAGAATACTGAAACTTGTTATGTATTAACATGCCATTACTTGTTAAAGTTAATCTTTTGACATAGCCATTTAGAGCTTCGAAAAACCTAGAAGCAAATATATATTACCAGTCCAAACTCATGTGAAGACACTGCTTTGGAGGTTACATTGTTACTGCGTTCATAAATGCTGATGTATAAAAATAACAATATTGTATTAGATCAATAAATATTAGTTTAATTTTACTAAACATTATGAGCTTCTGCTACTTGTATTTAATATTTAAGGCAACATAGTTTTATTTGGTTTAAATGTCATATTTTACTGTTTCAGTACACTTAATATTCCTATACCGAATAAAACATCAATATGAAAAGAAAAAAAAAGAGCCTATGTATAATCAATGGTTCTCACACCACACATTTCACCTTAGTATACAAGAGGAACATCCTAATTGACGTCTTACTTACTCATCATGGTAAAGAAGGAATTGAAACAACTAGATCTTAGGCAAAAATAGATGAAAAGAAAATAGGTCTGCAACCGCTAAAAAGAACACTGCTGCAAGTGTTCACTTGATATAATTCAACAACTTTTTTCAAGTCAAAGATGCAAGACTGAGGTGAAAATTTTATGATAAAGGAAGTTGGGATTCAAACCAACTATACAGGCAAAACAAAACAAGAAAAGAGCAGGTATTCTTTTTCAAATCCCATAAAATTTACTCCATGAAAAGTTTCTCTGATAAATCCAATAAAGTTAGATTTAGATGTGAAAAATCACATGACAATGAGACAGGAATTTTATAAATTCAAATTGCATAACAACCACAAAGTCATGCAAAAGAGAAATTCCATTCCACTATCAATAAGTAGTTTCCATCACACAGAGAAGTTGAGAAAAAGCTCCACCGAAACTCAAGTGGAAATATTCAACAGTAGAAGCAGGATGACTTTGCCATACAACTCATCTACATGTGAAAGGGCAATCTTTTAAATCATCCTTCAGACAAATATTAGTAGTAAGTTAATCATATATAGAGCCACTCATTACATTGATCTATAGCAATTTTATACTTATATCTCTTGTAGAATAGCTAATTTTTAATAAAACCTGAAACTTTCAATCTATATAATAATAAAAAGTGGCTTGCCAAAGCTAAAATCGGATGACATGAACAAGATATGGTTATAACCATGCAATAGATTAAATCAATGTGCTTTGAATGCAAAATTTTCAGCAACAACAAAACTTTCCCTCTATGCTACATATTGTAATTTATTGGAACACATTACAGATACATATTGAAGAGATAAACCTACATCATGATCTTTACCAATAGAAAGAAATTGAAGTTCATGATTCATGACTGAATGATTGTCAAGCAAAAAGATTCCTAAGCAGATCATAGATACAACTATCATGTTTATTTTTATAAAATGCTCATACATCACATAATCACCTCCACCTAAACATCTTTTGGTCACAAGCAATTGATATACCTCAAAATAAGATGATGAATGCATTACAATAGAAAATTATTTAATTCTATTTTCCTTCAGTATATATCATCATGTCATGCACCTAAACAATGCCTAGACAGTTTCATCATGGTAATTTTCTATGAGTGCCAATGCATGTGTACTTGTATCTTTCACAGGAAAAAAAAAAAACCCAATAGATTGGACAACAAAAGAAGAAAGCAATTAAAATTACAGGAAGAACAATTGATACGTAAAATGAGTAGAATTCATGAACTGAAGTAGCTACTTGAGCAAACTTGGAAGCCAAAAAAAAGGCAGATTTAGAATTATAGATTACACTAAAGTTGCTCACAAAACATGGAAGATGTAGGGTATTACCAAAGAGATAAAGGGTTGTACTTTACTCATTTGGAAGCCCAGTTCCTAACTTTAAGGACATTAAGAATTCAGAATGCTTAATAGTTCAACAATAGTATTTTTATTTTCCTATGAAACCTAAGGGAACACAGTGTCTGAAAACTAACTAAACTAACCCATATCATACTGCTCTCTTGCTGCTATATGGAATCAAAAGATTTCTCAAAGATCAAACTAGAATTACACCTTGGTGCTCTATAGACTTAAAAGGAAAAAATGGAAGATATATGAAGAGAGGAAGAACACCACCACTTCCTCCTCTTGTCTCTTCTTTGCCTCAACTTTCTCTCACTTTCTATCTTTCCTAGGGTTTCCAAAGTTAAGAAAGATCAGGGAGCAGGGGAAAAATAAGTTCCCTCTTATAATTTGAAACTAGGACAATAATGCCCTTGTGCCTAAGGGTAATATGGGAATGCCCACAACTAAGATTAATTTACCATGAAAGCTTATTATGATTATTAAGTGTATGCCAAGTTATAAAACTATTAGTGTCATACAATATTTATTTAATTCATTTATGAAAATAAAACAGTAATTTATAGCAAAATTTATTATTTTCATACGTATCCATAATTAATGAAATTAATGGGTATAACAGTAACTAATTTCAGTTATGCTTTAGTGCTACTATAAGTAGGAGTAATACACTGTTATCATTGCAATCAGTATTCACATTAGTTGAGAATTCAAGAATAGAAAATACTCTTGTAAAACGCTTATCACATAGAGGAAAAGAATCAACCAGATTCTTGAGTGTCTTTGGGTGTAAGTGGGATAAAGGGGAAAACACTGAGTGATACATTGTGATATACTGTGCAAACTGTAAATGTTCTTACGAATAATTTGGCAAAATAAGAACATCCGCAATCAAAAGATAAAATGGTTTTGGGTTGAAACAAGAATTTAAGAACAGTGCTTGATGACTTACCCAATTTGGTTCCAACTAGTATCACTGGGACACCAGGAGCAAAATTTTGGAGTTCAGGGATCCACTGCTACGTGTATACAAAATTAGAAAAGCAAACTCGAAATCTGGAAGACATGTCAAAGTACAAAACACAGAAACACGAATATACCTTCTTCAACACATTCTCATAGCAAGAATATACCTCAAGGAAAATAAAAGAGAAAAGGAACCAGCAAGAATACCTCAAGGTTCTCGTGCTGTTGAGAAGATGGTTTGAGGAGAGAACCGTGAGGTTTTGCGAAAGTGCTGAGCGTGAGTGCTTAGGTCGCAGTTGTGGAGGAGAGGGTTGTGGACGACGGTTGTGGGGAGCGGATTGAGGGTCGCTGTGGTGGAGGAGATGAGGAGGGTTGAGTTCACGATTGTGAAGGAGATGAGGAGGGTTGAGTTCGCGGTGATGCTTAGGTCGCGAGAGTACTGTGTGAAGACTATTACTGAAAGCGCATGCGCGAAAGTGTAAGTGAAGATCGAGTAATCAGTAATATAAATCAAAAAATTATATTTATATAGAAAAGGACAATTGCCAGCGCTTTTCCAAATAAGCGCTGGTAAAGGAACAAAACATTTGCCAGCGCTTTCCTAAGAAAGCGCTAGCAATATTGCTAGCGCTTTCTTAGGAAAGCGCTGGCAAATGTTTTGTTCCTTTACCAGCGCTTATTTGGAAAAGCGTTGGCAATACTCTAGGTTAGAGCTTTGCTTGCGCTTAATTAATAAAGCGCTGGTAAATCCCAATAATTTGCTAGCACTTACCAAAGAAAGCGCTAGTAATACTTCTCCGCCTCATATTTTCTAGCGTTTTACGGGAAAACGCTGGTGAATGTTGCGTCAATTTTTCCCTATTTTGGCGTAGTGAAAGAAGGAGGGTGCACCAACCAAAGAAGCCGTGAGCACCTCTCAAGGCAAGAAACCAATGGAGACAACCACTAGGAGCCGTGAAGTAAAGTGTTTCAAATGCCTTGGCCATGAGCACATAGCCGCCCAATGTCCAATAAAGAGAACTATGGTGACCATGAATGGTGAAGTAATATCACAATCCGAGGCTTCAAGTGGGGAGGAAAGTGAAGAAGATGTGTTCATGCCGGATGGTGATTTACTTATGGTAAGGAGGCTATTGGGGAGTCAAGTGAAAGAACATGAAGCAAGCCAAAGGGAGAATATCTTTCATTCTAGATGCCTAATTCAAGGAAAGGTATGCTTTTTAATTATTGATGGAGGAAGTTGTGCCAATGTTGTAAGTACTAGATTAGTGTAAAAACTAAATCTTGTAACTAAAGCACATCCAAGACCATATAGGCTTCAATGGTTAAGTGAGGTAGGAGAAATGGTAGTGAACAAACAAGTGGAGGTTTCATTCTCAATTGGGAAGTATGAGGATAGTGTTCTTTGTGATGTGGTGCCTATGGAGGCAAGCCACTTGTTTTTGGGAAGGCCTTGGCAATATGACAAGAAGGTCATCTATGATGGGTTCTCAAATAAGTATACTCTCATGTATCAAGACCGAAAGGTCATACTTTCTCCTTTATCTCCAAAGCAAGTTAGTGAGGATCAAATAAAAATGAGAGAAAAGAGAGAGTAATAGAGAAAAGAAAAAGAGGGTGAAAAAGAAATTGAGAAAAAGAGTGAAGAAAAATAAAAAAAAAAAAAATTATGAGAAAAAGGAAGTGAAAAATAGAGTGGAAAAAGAGAGTAAAGAGAGCTTTCTTGCAACAAAGAGTGAGGTGAAGAGTGCCTTAATTTCAAGGCAGCCCCTATACATACTTTATTGTAAGGAATTTTGTTTAAATACTAACATTCCTAATGATAATTCTTTGTCTAGTGGTGTCAAAAATCTTTTGCAGGAATTTGATGATGTTTTTCCTAAGGAAGTGCCACATGGCCTTCCCCCTCTGAGAGGAATTGAACATCACATTGACCTCATTCCAGGTGCATCATTGCCCAATAGGCCAGCCTATAGGAGCAATCCACAAGAGACTAAAGAGATCCAAACACAAGTGGAGGAGTTGATACAAAAAGGTGGGGTGCAAGACAGTTTGAGTCCATGTGCTGTCCCGATAATTTTAGTGCCAAAGAAAGATGGGACTTGGAGGATGTTCACGGATTGTAGGGCCGTGAACAACATCACAATTAAGTATAGACATCCTATCCCTAGACTTGATGATTTGCTTGATGAATTGCATGGTGCTTGTGTTTTTTCTAAAATTGATTTGAAAAGTGGGTACCATCAAATTAGAATAAGGGAGGGGGATGAATGGAAAACTGCCTTTAAATCTAAATATGGTTTGTATGAATGGTTGGTAATGCCTTTTGGTTTAACAAATGCACCTAGCACTTTTATGAGGCTTATGAACCATGTTTTGAGGGAATTTTTGGGCAAGTTTGTTGTGGTGTATTTTGATGACATCTTGATATATAGCAAAAACTTAGATGAACATCATGAACATTTAAGGGCTGTTTTGCTTGTATTAAGAAAAGAAAAATTGTATGCTAATTTGGAAAAGTGTACTTTTTGTGTGGACCATGTGATTTTTCTTGGATTTGTGATAAATGCTAAAGGGGTCCATGTTGACAAAGAGAAAATTAAGGCCATTCAAAATTGGCCAACCCCCAAAAATGTGAGTGATGTGAGGCGTTTTCATGGCTTGGCTAGTTTTTATAGGAAGTTTGTTAAGGACTTTAGCACCTTGGCTGCACCTCTTAATGAAATTGTCAAAAAAATGTTGGGTTTAAATGGGGGGAGAAGCAAGAACATGCTTTCAAAGAACTTAAGGAAAAGCTCACCCATGCACCAATACTTGTTTTGCCTAATTTTGCTAAATCTTTTGAGATTGAATGTGATGCTTCAAATGTTGGTGTTGGGGCTGTTTTGATGCAAGAGGGGCATCCAATTGCTTATTTTAGTGAGAAATTAAGTGGAGCTTCCCTTAATTATCCCACCTATGATAAGGAATTGTATGCCTCAGTAAGAGCTTTGCAAACTTGGCAACACTATCTTTTGCCCAAAGAATTTGTCATTCATAGTGACCATGAGTCTTTGAAATATTTGAAAGGGCAAGGAAAGTTAAATAAAAGACATGCAAAGTGGGTTGAATTTCTTGAACAATTTCCATATGTGGTGAAACACAAAAAGGGTAAGGCCAATGTTGTTGCGGATGCACTTTCAAGAAGGTATTCTTTACTTTCTACCCTTGAGACAAAGTTGTTGGGTCTTGAATGCATTAAAGAATTGTATGAGCATGATAAGGAATTTTCTCATATCTATGCTAATTGTGTGCATTCGTCCCAAAATGGATATTTTAGGCACCAAGGATTTTTGTTCAAAGAAAAACGTTTATGTGTGCCTAAAAGCTCTATAAGGGAATTGTTCTTAAAAGAGGCGCATGAAGGGGGATTAATGGGGCACTTTGGGGTCCAAAAGACTTTAGACATGTTGCATGAACATTTTCATTGGCCTCACATGAAGCATGATGTGCAAAAATATTGTGAAAAATGCATTGTATGTAAAAAGTCAAAATCTAAAGTGATGCCCCATGGACTTTATACTCCTTTACCTATTCCTGACTCTCCTTGGATAGACTTATCTATGGATTTTGTTGTGGGATTGCCTAGGTCAAGGAATGATAAAGATTCCATTTTTGTTGTGGTGGATAGGTTCTCTAAAATGGCACATTTTGATATGAGCCCAATGGAGACCCAAAAAGGCCCAATTAGTAGGCCTAACAAGCTCTAAATCAAATTCTGCTGCTTTTAATGGAAGCAAACCCAAGTGCAAGTCATGAAGACTTGGAGCCCAGTTGGTGACTTACCTCATCCAATTAGAGGATCCATGAAGAGTGGGGCGTGCACCTTGAAGAGAAGGCCCAATTAGTTGTTTTCTTTAAATTCAATAAGTCTAAATGGGTTAAGTGAGTGAATCCAACTACTAAGTGTTGTTTTTCGGTCAAGACCACTTCATTCCATGATGTACACGAATTCTTAGGCTTAGTGGAGGAATCTTTTTGGTTTGCATACCAAAAGTAACTCCAATTTGAATTATTAGACTTTTATGTGTTTTGTTAATTGTGTGGGAGTTACACTTTTAATATGAGAAATAAGTGTGGCTGCTACATAATGAAAGGGAGAGAGAATAATAAACTCACCATTTAGTGGCTGAGTTAAATTGAGAAATAAGTGAGTCATTAGTTGTTGAATTATGTGAGTCATTAGTTAGGGGTTATGGAATATGGGGGATTACAATGTAAATCAGAATTAGGCAGCCATGTGCTATATGTAGTACGCCCCAAACAACATGAATGAGAACTTTGATGTTGAATTTGGATTAATTCCATTTGTGAGAATTGTTTCTCCTAGGTTCTTGGTTGAACCAAGCTAAGTTTTTATCAAGAATCCAAGATTCTTGTGGCGAACATCACCTGGCTTATCAAACCTTTTTGGTTTGTGGCGCCTCATCATTTCTTTCTTCACCATTTTCTTGTTTTCTTCACTTTTATGTTGCTACAATTTGTTCCTTAAGAAGAACACGAAATTAAGTCTCTTTGAATTCAACCAAACGATCTTCAAAAGGCAACCACATCATTTGGTTGTCATCAAGTGGTATCAAAGCTTAGGCTTTGGTTGAAATTTTGTTTGTGTTCTTGATTCTATTTTTCTTCTTCATCTTCTACTCTTACTTTTTTTTTTTTTTTTCCTTTCCAAAAACCAAAACAAAAGTTACTTTGATCTTTTCTTGAAGGTAAAATTCGTGGTTGTTGTGTATTGCTCCAAAAACAAAGTTTTCAAGAGTAATTCTCTTCAACAAGTTATAAAAAAAAAAAAAAGGAAATTCGTGTAAAAAAAAAAAAAAAAAGAAGAGAAAGTTTCACTTGAGAAATTTGTGTCTTGAAAATTATTCCCTTCTTCCATTGTTTCTTATTTGTAAACCTTTTCTTTTCTAGCCTTTGTTCTTCGTTTTTTCCTTGTTGTTGATAAGTTTTGTGATTTTTGTTACTTGAATTTTGGTATTTTTGTGTTTTGTGTTTGATTCCTCTAAGAACTAAAGGAGAACATTTGAGAGGAAAAAGGCAAGAGTGCAAATTTACTTCTTGTGTGGAAAAAGCCAAAAGAGTGAAATTCATTTGTGTGACAAGTGAGGGAGTATAGTGAGGAAACATAAATCATGGCAAACAATGAAGATAGTCCACCACTTTCACCAAGGTCCGCAGTCCTTTTTGTACGAATGACTACTCAAATGCAAGCCCTTCAAAGGCAAATGGAGGCAATGCAAACCAACTATGATCAAAAACTTGCCAACCTTCAAAATGATGAGTCTAGTGGCAATGAAAGTGAAAGAGGAAGGCCTAGAGGAGGAAGGCATAGAGGAGGAGGACATAGAGGAGGAGGACATAGAGGAGGAGGCGTGATGAAAGGCTTGAGGGGGTCAAAATCAAAGTTCCTCCCTTTCTTGGGAAGAACGATCCGGAGGCTTACTTGGAGTGGGAGCTAAAGATAGAACAAGTCTTTGATTGAAATTCTTACTATGAAGGCAAGAAGGTGAAAGTAACCGCCCTTGAGTTCAAAGAGTATGCCCTTGTGTGGTGGGACCAATTACAAAAGAGAGGAGGAGACTTGGAGGGGAGCCTATAGACACTTGGGAGGAGATGAAGTATGTCATGAGGAAGAGGTTTGTCCCAAACCATTACCAAAGGGACATTCACAACAAATTGCAAAGACTTACCCAAGGGACCAAGAGTGTAGATGAATATTTCAAGGAGATGGAGTTGGCCTTACTTAGGTCAAATTTTCAAGAAGATAGGGAGGCTACCATGGCAAGATTCTTACATGGCTTGAATCAAGATATTCAAGACATAGTAGAATTACAAAATTATGTGGAGCTTGAAGATTTGGTGCAACAAGCAATCATGGTGGAGCAACAAATTAAGAGGAGGAAGTTCAAATATTCTTCTTCTTCTTCTTCAAAGTTTCCATCATCAAATTGGAAGGACAAGCAAAAGAAGGAGGGTGCACCAATCAAAGAAGCCGTGAGCACCTCTCAAGGCAAGAAACCAATGGAGACAACCACTAGGAGCCGTGAAATAAAGTGTTTCAAATGCCTTGGCCATGGGCACATAGCCGCCCAATGTCCAACAAAGAGAACTATGGTGACCATGAATGGTGAAGTAGTATCACAATCCGAGGCTTCAAGTGGGGAGGAAAGTGAAGAAGATGTGTTCATGCCGGATGGTGATTCACTTATGGTAAGGAGGCTATTGGGGAGTCAAGTGAAAGAACATGAAGCAAGCCAAAGGGAGAATATCTTTCATTCTAGATGCCTAATTCAAGGAAAGGTATGCTCTTTAATTATTGATGGAGGAAGTTGTGCCAATGTTGTAAGTACTAGATTAGTGTCAAAACTAAATCTTGTAGCTAAAGCAAATCTTGTAACTAAGGCACATCCAAGACCATATAGGCTTCAATGGTTAAGTGAGGTAGGAGAAATGGTGGTGAACAAACAAGTGGAGGTTCCATTCTCAATTGGGAAGTATGAGGATAGTGTTCTTTGTGATGTGGTGCCTATGGAGGCAAGCCACTTGTTGTTGGGAAGGCCTTGGCAGTATGACAAAAAGGCCATCCATGATGGGTTCTCAAATAAGTATACTCTCATGTATCAAGACCGAAAGGTCATACTTTCTCCTTTATCTCCAAAGCAAGTTAGTGAGGATCAAATAGAAATGAGAGAAAAAAGAGAGCAAGAGAAAAAAGAAAAAGAGAGTGAAAAAGAAATTGAGAAAATGAGTGAAGAAAAATAAAAAAAAAAATCATGAGAAAAAGGGTGTACAAAATCGAGTGGAAAAAGAGAGTTTTCTTGCAACAAAAAGTGAGGTAAAGACTGCATTGGTCTCAAGGCAGCCCCTATACATGCTCTATTGTAGGGAATTTTGTTTGAATGCTAATGCTCCTAATGAACTCTTTTTGCCTAGTGGTGTTGAAAATCTTTTGCAGGAATTTGGTGATGTGTTTCCAAAGGTTCCTCAAAAGGATGCTTGCAAGGCTATTTTGGGTCTTGAAGAAGTTGAATCAAGTGAAACACTTATTGGTTTAACCCTTTGCATATTTAAGCCTTCCGCTTCTTTAATTGATATGTTTCTTGTTAAATTGTTTAGGAAGTGCTTTCCTCCTATGCTTGCTATATTTGCAAATTTGCATGTTAAAATGCCTAATTTGTGTTATCTCCATAAATCTAGTTTAAGTGTTGAAACCGTAAGGCATGATGTGTCTAATACAAAATATTCTTCTACACTTGATTTGAGGATTAGGAGCCAAGACTTAAATGAATTCCTTGAGAAGTGTGTTGTTGTGCTTTCTAATGATCACTTAGTTCATGACAACAATTTTGAAGTTTGTGTTGAATTTCTACGAGAAAGCTTGTTTGCTAACTTGGCCACTAACTCTTTTATCCAAAACAAAGTTAGCATTTTGAGGTTTGTTATGAGCACTAAAGGTTTGCATGTGGGATTAATTGATGGGTTCACTACTACACCCCTTCTTACTCTACCTATTCTTGTGAATTCTTCTGAGCTTCCATATGATGCTCCTAATGTGTTTGAGGGGCTTGTTTTGTCTCAAAAAGAGCCGTACTTTGTTTGTGATGAGGAAAATATTAACGAGGTTCAATTTGCCTTGGAGTCTTTGCAAAGACAAAGTACTTTCTCTTTTGTAACCAAGATCAAGCCTAGGAAGGTACATTTGGTCATATATGTCAACTCATAGAGGTATAACTTTGTGCTTACCTTTAAAATTCCCTACCTTGGCTATGAATGTGTTGGGATGTTGATTGTACAAGATGAACATGTGTGTCAACTACTTGCTACATTTGGTGATTTCTCCCAATTTCCATTTGACCCCGGTGGAAGGGTTAACAATGTTATTCCTGTGATTGACTTTCACTTTTCTTCATATAGGTTATGAGGGAGGTGAATTCGAGGTCGAATTCACTTAAAGAAGGAGGGGATGATATGAGCCCAATGGAGACCATCATGGATCAAGAAGCTATTCAAGGACTTGGTGGGCCCATGACAAGAGCTAGAACCAAAAAGGCCAAATTAGTAGGCCCAACAAGCTCTAAATCAAATTCTGGTGCTTTTAATGGAAGCAACCCCAAGTGCAAGTCATGAAGACTTGGAGCCCAGTTGGTGACTTACCTCATCCAATTAGAGGATCCATGAAGAGTGGGGCGTGCACCATGAAGAGAAGGCCCAATTAGTTGTTTTCTTTAAATTTAATAAGTCTACATGGGTTAAGTGAGTGAGTCCAACTACTAAGTGTTGTTTTTGGGTCAAGACCACTTCATTCCATGATGTACACGAATTCTTAGGCTTAGTGGAGGAATCTTTTTGGTTTGCATACCAAAAGTAACTCCAATTTGAATTATTAGACTTTTATGTGTTTTGTTAATTGTGTGGGAGTTACACTTTTAATATGAGAATTAAGTGTGGCTGCTACATAATGAAAGGGAGAGAGAATAATAAACTCACCATTTAGTGGCTGAGTTAAATTGAGAAATAAGTGAGTCATGAGTTGTTGAATTATGTGAGTCATTAGTTAGGGGTTATGGAATATGGGGGAATACAATGTAAATCAGAATTAGGCAGCCATGAGCTATATGTAGTACGCCCCAAACAACATGAATGAGAACTTTGATGTTGAATTTGGATTAATTCCATTTGTGAGAATTGTTTCTCCTAGGTTCTTGGTTGAACCAAGCTAAGTTCTTATCAAGAATCCAAGATTCTTGTGGTGAACATCACTTGGCTTATCAAACCTTTTTGGTTTGTGGTGCCTCATCATTTCTTTCTTCACCATTTTCTTGTTTTCTTCACTTTTATGTTGCTACAATTTGTTCCTTAAGAAGAACATGAAATTAAGTCTCTTTGAATTCAACCAAACGATCTTCAAAAGGCAACCACATCATTTGGTTGTCATCACATTTTATTCCATGTAAAAAAATTGATGATGCTTGTCATGTGGCGGACTTATTTTTTAGGGAAGTGGTGAGACTTCATGGTCTCCCAAGGAGTATTGTTAGTGATAGGGACACCAAGTTCCTAAGTCACTTTTGGAGGACTTTGTGGGGAAAGCTAGGTACAAAGCTTCTTTTCTCCACTACTTGCCATCCTCAAACGGATGGGCAAACTGAAGTTGTGAATAGAACACTTTCTTCCCGTTTAAGGGCTGTGATTAAAAAGAACATTAAGTCTTGGGAGGAGTGTTTGCCTCATGTGGAATTTGCTTATAATAGGGTTGTTCATAGCACCACTCAATATTCTCCTTTTGAGGTTGTTTATGGTTTTAATCCCTTAACTCCTCTTGATTTATTGCCATTGCCTAACTCTTCAATTTTAAAGCATAAAGATGGTAGGGCAAGGCTGAATATGTGAGGAAGTTACATGAGCAAGTGAAGGTCCAAATTGAAAAGAGGACCCAAAGGTAGGCAAGACAAGCCAACAAAGGAAGGAAGAAGGTGGTATTTGAGCCCGGAGATTGGGTTTGGGTTCACATGAGGAAGGAAAGGTTTCCTTCCCAAAGGAAATCTAAATTGCAACTAAGAGGAGATGGGCCATTTCAAGTGGTGGCCAAGATCAATGATAATGCATACAAGTTGGATCTTCCTGGTGAGCATAGTGGAATAAGTGCTACTTTCAATGTGGCTGATTTATCTTTTTTTGATGTAGGTGATGAAGAATTCAATTCGAGGTCGAATTCTCCTAAAGAAGGAGGGGATGATATGAGCCCAATAAGGAGTATGGACCAAGAAGCACTTCAAGGACTTGGTGGGCCTATGACCAGATCAAGAATCAAGAAAGCCCAAGAAGTCCTAAAACAAATGGTGACCACCTTTATGGAAGCAAGCCCAACTTCAGGCCTAGAAGGAATGGAGGCCAAGATGGTGACTTATCTTAGTCAAGTAGAGGCCCATAATGATGACAAGGGAGGCGTGACCTTGCTTTCATAGTTGTTGTTTTGTTTTTCAATTCAATAAAGTGTAATGGGTTATGTGAGTGGATCCAATTGAGCATTCTCTATTAGTGGGCTACACCAAGAGTTGCATGAAGGTCTAGCCCATATTTTCCATGAAGCTGCACGTTGAGTAGGGAGTCTTGGGGAGGGAATCTTTAGCTTGCATGCTATAAGAAACTCCTCATTAAGTTGAGTCAATAAATTGTAAGTTATGGGTGTTACACTTTTAATTTGCAAAGCAAAGTGTAACCACCCATCATGAAGGGAGAGTAGGCGTGACATTGAGTGCTTGGGGCTGACTTCAATTGCTTCATGGTGAGTTATGAGTGTCTTTGATATGAGCCAAGGGGGGCCAATTCAAGTTTGCAACAAGAGGAGGTCAAACCATTCAAGTCCAAGTGACCTTATGCCTTGTTTTGATTATAACTTGTTCTCTGATAATCCGATTTCCGTGTTCTTGGTGGCTTTGGAAAGCTAAGGGAATTTTCTACAAGTTGTATTTCTATCATCAGGACCTAATTCGATCTTTATCATGAAGAAAATAGGGCTAGAATTTATGCACGAAATTTTGGATGGATTTGGCTATTGTATGAAGGTGGGGTCGAATTTTATGATAAGAAAGGAGGTTAACTTTTGGCTTGCATGCCTTAGTAACTCCTTGGGAGGTTATGGAATGTTTGGCCACTTATTGGAGAGTCATTATATGGTGGTTATGGAGTTAATAGCCACACATTAGTGAGTCTTTATTTGGTGGTTATGGTTCTTTTCTTTTAATTAGTTTTTAGTAGGAATTATTCTATGTCATGAGTGGGGTCAAGTCACTTTATGGTGACCTTTTGATGGCATCTTCATGCCTTCCACTACTATATGTATGCACTTAGAAACATGGAATAAGATAACTTGGATGTTGAATTTGGATTAATTCCATTTGTGAGAGTATTGTTCTTATAGTTCTTGGTTGAACCAAGCTTAGTTCTTATCAAGAATCCAAGATTCTTGTGGTGTACATCACTTGGCTTATCAAACCTTTTTTGTTTGTGGCGCCTCATCATTTCTTTCTTCACCATTTTCTTGTTTTCTTCACTTTTATGTTGCTACAATTTGTTCCTTAAGAAGAACACGAAATTAAGTCTCTTTGAATTCAACCAACGATCTTCAAAAGGCAACCACACCATTTGGTTGTCATCAAGTGGTATCAAATCTTAAGCTTTGGTTGAATTTGTGTTTGTGTTCTTGTACCTATCTTTGTTCTACATCTTCTATTTTTTCTTCTTTTCTTTCCAAAAACCAAAACAAAATTTACTTTGATTCTATTCTTGAAGGGGAATTTCGTGGTTGTTTTGTATTGCTCCAAAAACAAAGTTTCCAAGAGTGATTCTCTTCAGCAAGTTAAAAAAAAAATCGTGAATAGTAGAAAAAAAAAAAGAGAAGAGAAAAATTCAATTGAGCAATTTGTGTGTTGAAAATATTCGTTCCCTTCTTCCTTTGTTTCTTTTTTTCTAAACCTTTTCTTTTCTTGCCTTTGTTCTTTGTTTTTCCTTGTTTTGATAAGTTTTTGTGATTTTGTTACTTGAATTTTGGCATTTTTGTGTTTTGTGTTTGATTCCTCTAAGAACTAAAGGAGAACATTTGAGAGGAAAAAGGCAAGAGTGCAAATTTACTTCTTGTGTGGAAAAAGCCAAAAGAGTAAAATTCATTTGTGTGACAAGTGAGGGAGTGTAGTGAGGAAACATAAATCATGGCAAACAATGGAGAAAGTCCACCACCTTCACCAAGGTCCGCGGTCATTCTTGCACGAATGACTACTCAAATGCAAGCCCTTCAAAGGCAAATGGAGACAATGTAAGCCAACTATGATCAACAACTTGCCAACCTTCAAAATGATGAATCTAGTGGCAATGAAAGTGAAAGAGGAAGGCCTAGAGGAGGAAGACATAGAGGAGGAGGACATAGGGGAAGGAGGCGTGATGAAAGGCTTGAAGGGGTTAAAATCAAAGTTCCACCCTTTCTTGGGAAGAATGATCCGGAGGCTTACTTGGAGTGGGAGTTAAAAATAGAACAAATCTTAGATTGTAATTCTTACAATGAAGGCAAGAACGTGAAAGTAGCCGCCCTTGAGTTCAAAGAATATGCCCTTGTGTGGTAGGACCAATTACAAAAAGAAAGGAGGAGACATGGAGGAGAGATCATAGACACTTGGGAGGAGATGAAGTATGTCTTGAGAAAGAGATTTGTCCCATCCCATTACCATAGAGATCTTCACAACAAATTACAAAGATTGACACAAGGAACCAAGAGTGTGGATGAGTACCACAAAGAGAAATGGATTGAAAATGAGAGATATAAAAGAAAAAAGATCAATTAAAAGAAGGAGGGTTCTTATTCAAGGGTCAAAGAGGTCGTGAGCACTACTAGCAAAAGATCTAGCAATGTCCTTTCTACTCCAACTCTTACAACTAGAAGTAGGGATATGAGGTGCCTTGTGTGTTTTGGATGGGGGCATTTAGATTATCATTGCCCAAATGGGAAGTTAAAAAGTGAAAAAAATGTTGAGAGAAAAGTGGAGAGATTAAAAAGAAAGAGTTCAAATTTTGAAGACAAAATTCAAAAGAAAGAGGGAGAAAAAGAAAAACAAGAGAGTGAGGTCCATGTTGAGAGAAAACTTGAGGGGGGTGAATGCAAAAGAGAGTGATGCTAAAGAAAAAGAGGTAAAAGAAAATGAGAGAATTGAGGATGTGCCTTCAAAGGAAGCTTACAAGACAACCAACGCACTTGAAAAAGTGTGTCTAAAGGAAACACCCCACAGTTTGATTACTTGCATAGCTCCCCAAAATCATGAACATTCTACCCCTATATTTCATAACATGCTTGGTAAATTGCATGGGTCTTGCTACTTTCCTACATTGAATAGGTATGATTAGTTGCTTAATGAATTGCGTGACTATTGCCATCTTTCTAAGTTTGATTTGAAAAGTAGGTACCATGATATGAGGGTAGGGAATTTTTATGCTAATTTTAACAAAAATTCATCTTGCACAAATCATGTTGGCCTTCTTGGGTTTAATGTAAGTTCTCAAGAATTGCATGTGGACTTGTTTGATAGGCTCACTGGTGCATTCATTCTTGCTTTACCTATTCTTGCAAAGTCCTTTCGAATTGAATGTGATGCATCTAATGTGATCATGGGGGCTGTTTTACTTCAAAAAGGACCACCAATTGTTTATTTGGGTGAAAAGTACAATGGGTCCAAATTTGTGTATTCCACCTTTGAGAATAACTTGATGCATTCCAAAAAGGACGCAATACTCTCAAATGTCATCATGCCCAAGCATAGAGAGGTAAATATGGTGGTCAATGCAAATTCTCAAAGGTATAACTTTCTACTCGCCTCGAACTTCAATTTCTAGACTTCACCAATATTAAGGTGTTGTATGAGCATAATGAAAAATTTCCTAACATCTTTGACACATGTGGTGAGTTCTTTAAATTTGTGTTTGACCCTGGAGGATTGGGTGTTGCACATAAGAAAAATAAAAGGATTCCTACTCAAGGAAATCCAATGTTTGATTTTCTTTCAATTTCCATAAACTTAGTTCTTTCTCTTGATGTAGGTATGGAGATAATAAATTCGAGGTCAAATTTCTTCCAAGAATGAGGGAATGATATGAGCCAAGGGGGCAATTCAAGTTTGTAACAAGAGGAGGTCAAACCATTCAAGTCCAAGTGACCTCCTGCCTTGTTTTGATTATAACTTGTTCTCTGATAATCCGATTTCCGTGTTCTTGGTGGCGTTGGAAAGCTAAGGGAATTTTCTACAAGTTGTATTTCTATCATCAGGACTTAATTCTATCTTTATCATGAAGAAAATAGGGCTAGAATTTATGCACGAAATTTTGGACGGATTTGACCCATTTTGTTTTAGGCTTGTAGTTAGTTTTTATTTCAATACGTTATTTGGCTATTGTATGATGGTGGGGTCGAATTTTATGATAAGAAAGGAGGTTAACTTTTGGCTTGCATGCCTTAGTAACTCCTTGGGAGGTTATGGAATGTTTGGCCACTTATTGGAGAGTCATTATATGGTGGTTATGGAGTTAATAGCCACACATTAGTGAGTCTTTATTTGGTGGTTATGGTTCTTTTCTTTTAATTAGTTTTTAGTAGGAATTATTCTATGTTATGAGTGGGGTCAAGTCACTTTATGGTGACCTTTTGATGGCATCTTCATGCCTTCCACTACTATATGTATGCACTTAGAAACATGGAATAAGATAACTTGGATGTTGAATTTGGATTAATTCCATTTGTGAGAGTATTGTTCTTATAGTTCTTGGTTGAACCAAGCTTAGTTCTTATCAAGAATCCAAGATTCTTGTGGCGTACATCACTTGGCTTATCAAACCTTTTTGGTTTGTGGCGCCTCATCATTTCTTTCTTCACCATTTTCTTGTTTTCTTCACTTTTATGTTGCTACAATTTGTTCCTTAAGAAGAACACGAAATTAAGTCTCTTTGAATTCAACCAAACGATCTTCAAAAGGCAACCACACCATTTGGTTGTCATCAGTCTTGGTGGCTGCCTTCAATTGTTTGAGTGTTACACTTTTAATTTGACAAACAAAGTGTAACCCACCCATGAAGAACAAGTGGTAGGCGTGACATTGAGTGTCTTGGGGCTGAATTCAATTGGTTGATGGTGAGTTATGAGTGCTTGATGGGCTGCCTTCAATTGTTTGAGTGTTACACTTTTAATTTGACAAACAAAGTGTAACCACCCATGAAGAAGGAAGGGTAGGCGTGTATGAATGGGTTTGGGGGCTGAATTGATTTTGTTTTAGTGTTCATCAAGTTAGGAATTCGGCCATTCAAAGTGGGGGTTATGCCTTGTCTTTGGATGCCAAGAGTTGGATGACTATTATATGTATGCACCTAAAACCTTGAGAAATACAACTTTGAAGTTATTTTGGATCAAATTCCATTTGAGTGAGAATTGTTTCTCCTAGGTTCTTGGTTGAACCAAACTTAGTTCTTATCAATAATCCAAGATTCTTGTGGCGAACATCACTTGGCTTATCAATCCTTCTTGGTTTGTGGCGCCTCATCATCTCTTTCTATCCATTTTCTTATTTTCTTCATCTTTTATGTTGATTCATATTGCTTCCAAAGAAGAACACGAAATTAACTTGTTTTGCATTCAACCATAAGATCTTCAAAAGGCAACCACACCATTTGGTTGTCATCAATGGTTGCAGATGAGGAATTGTTTTAAGACCAAGTTTGGTCACCAAGATGGTGCTAGCTACATTGGTTGGAAAATGCTCTCCCTTTGGCTATCATTATTTTCATTAATATGCATTCCTAGTAATCTTCTTACCATGAGTAAATCACCCTCAATAGGTTTTATCTCACAATCTTTTTCACTCTCACTTGTAGAAGATGCCCTAGTGTAAGATAATGATGATGTACTATTTTCAAGTTCTTTACCCGTAGAGATCATGGTTCTCTTATTGGGGCATTGGGATGCAATATGTCCTCTTCCAAGGCACTTAAAGCACTTTATATCCCTAGATCTAGGTGCATTAGAATGAGTAGGAGATGAAGGAAATTTGGAGTTAGAAGAATTAGGCCTTGTCCCATTTTTACCCATGTTGGCCGCGGCTCCAATTACATTGGAGGAGTCTCCCTCCTTCTTAGAATCTTTCCAACTTGTTGAGGAATAGTTAGAAAATGGCTTCTTGTAGGATCTCCTTCTCTTCAATTGTTGCTCAACTTTGATTGCTTGATGCACCAAATCTTCCAATTCAACATAATGATGCAATTCAAATATGTCCAAGATCTCTTGATTCAAACCATTTAGGAACCTTGCCATAGTTGCTTCTCTTTCTTCATTAATGTTTGCCCTAATCAATGCAACCTCCATTTTCTTGAAATATTCATCCACGCTTTTGTTGCCTTGATTAAGCCTTTGAAGCTTGTTATGGAGCTCCTATGATAGTGTGAAGAAACAAATCTCTTCCTCATGATGGCCTTCATTTCGCTCCAAGTAGAAATTGGATCCTCTCCATTCCTCCTTTTCTCCTTGATTAGCTGATCCCACCATATTAATGCATAGTCTACAAATTCTATGGATGCCACCTTAACCTTCTTCTCTTCACTATAATGTTGGCATGCAAAAATTTGCTCTATTTTGGTTTCCCACTCTAAGTACAATTCGGGATCATTTTTACCTTGAAATGTTGGCACTTTTATTTTTACACCTTCAAGCCTATCATTTT
Organism: Ammopiptanthus mongolicus; assembly: GCA_039655645.1. Lineage (NCBI taxonomy): Eukaryota > Viridiplantae > Streptophyta > Magnoliopsida > Fabales > Fabaceae > Ammopiptanthus > Ammopiptanthus mongolicus. The sequence continues at coordinate 59,678,630 of CM077348.1, read as the reverse complement.
GTCTCCTCACTCTATCCTCCCCATACTCTCCATGTCTCCTTCTATGCCTCCTTCTTCTTTGGTCATCCTCTTCATATTCATTGTCTTCATGTGATGAATTTGCATGAGAAGAACTTTCTTGCCTTGGACTTCTAGTTCTTGTGCCTCTTGAAGCTCTTTCAAGGCCTTCAAGTCTATCTTTAACCTCATCATTTTGCCTTTCGAGAAGCCTTTCCAAATGCCATGTCATTCTTTGAAGCTTCATATCATAGGCCGCGGTTCTAGGGGAAGGTGGTGTACTACCTCCACCATCACCTCTAGTTTGTGACATTTTTACAATTTTCAACAATAAAACAAAAAATTAAAATGGACCTCACCACTCAACTAAGTGTTTCACTCTTAGAATGTTTACTCGTGTATCACACAAATAGGCTTTTAAGCAAATGTACACTCTTGCCTTTTTCCACTCTAAAGTCTCACTCAAAGGCTCTTGAAGTAGAAACAAGCAATTCCAAGATATAAAGCCAAATACACTTGTAAACAAATCAAACCAAGAGTAATTCACTCACAAGAATTTCAAGGAAAGAAAACTATAAGACAACACTAAGAAGTTTAGAAGACAAACTAAAAATGCTCAACAAGAAATAGCACACTCAAATAGTAATTCACTCACAAGAATTTCAAGGCAAGAAAACTACAAGACAACACTAAGAAGTTTAAAAGACAAACTAAAAATGCTCAACAAGAAATAGCACACTCAAATAGAATTGAAGAAGACAAGCAGAAGAAGAAAGTAAAAGAAACAAGAAGTTGAAAATGAACATTTCTTAATGTGTTCTTGATTTTAGAAATTTCTTGCTCAAGTAGGCTCATACACAAAGTTTCTAGGCTGAATAGTGGCAAGTCTTTTTCTGCAAATAATTTTTTTTGAACTTGGATATTTGCACTTTTGCCCCAATTTTTTTTAAAATTGCGTTTTGGTCCTTTGGATTTTTCAGATTTGGACTCTTTTTCCTTTTCTATAATTCTGAACTATATTTTTTTTTATATAACAGCCCTGACTTTTCGAAATTACAAAAACAGCCCAAACACTACTATTTCACAAATATAAGATCAAAGAGCCTTCTAAAAGTGCTTTTGCAAGAAGCAAGTTGAATCCTAGTAATTCAAGCTTAGATTTCACTATTTGATGCTTAGATCTTTCATTCAAGTGGTTGATCAACAAGTTAACCAACACTTTCGAAATTCATCAAGATCTATGAAGCAAATATCCCAAGGATCTCAAGAATTATGAAGAACACATATGAACATCAAGAAAATTCAAATTCAAAAGAATACATCAAATCTAACACAAGTATATGTAGAATTCGAAAATTCAAATCATAAGAACAACAACCAACACAACTAGAACACAAAATCAAGATCAAGAGGATCTAGATCTAGATTTTCAAATTTGAAAAAGTGGTGCCAAAAAAAATTTGAAATTACCGCCAATTTTTTTGAATTTTTTTAGCTTCTAACTCTGCTAGAGGCTAGCTCTAGATAGTAATGTTATGATCCAAGATGGATCTATTGAATGTAGGATCGTTCTAGGAGAATTGATCCGAAATTGAAATGAAAAATTCAAACAAAAAATTGGAGGGAAATCCAAACTTGTTCGTTTTTGATGATCTTGAGGAAAATTGAGAGAACTAGCTCCACCTCAAGCCAAAGCTTGATCATCAAATCACAAGTGTAACATCCTAAAATTAAAAATAATTGGAGATAATAACGTTAGAGAAATTAGATAATTTTTGGGAGGCTTAGACTGCATGTTTTGGGCCTTTGAATTAATTAGAAAGGATAAAAGATAATTAAAATCTGCAACAATAACAGAACTCTATCTAGACTTTATCTAAAACTTATTTAATAACAAACTCTAACTACACTCTATCTAAAACTTATTCAAAGACTCTATCTAAAACTTAATTCAAAAATCAGTCTCTATGTCAGGATGCGTTAAAAATAGATTTAAAAATAGGGAATCAGTGCAACACTATATATATACCTTCTTATAACACCATAGTGCGGCTAGGAATCTTTTTTGCACCCTAAAACATCTTAGTAACGGCTGTGGAGCATCTTCATGCTTGGGAGATGGGGTTTCAACAAGCAATGAGTTTGGAAGGAGAACAACAACAGGAAGAAGAAGATGAAGAAGAAGGAGAAGGAGAAGGGGATTCAAGACTGAGGAAGGCAACATCTAGGATTCGCCATAGGGTACGCTTGGAGATTCTTGGAGGTCTTCAAGAGGTGAGTAGAAATACTCTTTCTCACCCTTTTCATGGTGCAAATTGATTTGGGGTTTGGGTTATGTTTTCAAAATGCGTTTTTGGAAAATAATCATGCATTTGGTCAAATCCTGATTTTACAAATTTGGGGGTTTTCCTTCTAAAGTGTTCCTGCTGTTAATTAAATGGTTATTATTGAAATTGATGCTATGATATATATGATACATACGTGATTTGGTTGAATTGATATGTTATATATGCACTATTTGATGATATTTGTGATATTGGCATGATTCAAAAACTGTTAATATGTTGGATGTTGTTTGCTGTAATACTGCCTATGATAGGAGTATCGAAAGTAACACTGCCAATGATTTGGGATGTCGAAATATGAAATACCGCCATGATGGGGTATCGAAAGTAACATCGCCACACGTTGGGATGTCGAAATGAGTAATACCACCAGTGTACAATGGTTGGTATCGAAATGAGTAATGTCACTGAAGAGAAGGTGACATCGAAATACCTTCATGAGTAAGGTAGGCAATGGGACGCCATTGTTATGTGCAGTTTGAAAGTCATATGACATATGAGAATATTTGAGATTGTTTGATATATGAGATTTTGTCATATTTGATTTATGATGTATTAATGATGATTGTTATTGTCAATAATAATTTATATTATTATTATTATTATTTTACTATACATTATTTTGAAAATAGCGGGTACCATGAATAGTTTTTCCGGTTACCGCACCGGCTGAGAACAATGCTTTTGTGAAAACCCTTTAAACTGTATTTCTGTTCACTGGATTTTATATCTTATTAGTAGTATTGTTTTCAGAGCCTGGGGATGTCCCTGTTGAGCAGCCAGACGTTTTGAAGACTATCTCTTTAGCTTTAGAGCTTGGTTAGTATTGTATGGCATATGCCAGGAGGACCTTTATTATCTTTTAGTTATTTTCTTATGCGAGATGTTATAGACGCCCTGTTTTGAAGTTTTGAAACTGATTATGTTATTCGGTTTTTGAATTAATGTAAAAAATTATTTTGGACTAATATTATATTAAGTATTTATTCAGTGTTTATTTAAGAAAAAATTTTATTTTTCCTGATTTTATTTAAATTATTAATTTGGGTTACTAATGTAACGAAGGGCGTTACATTTTTGGTATCAGAGCAGTTTAATCCTAAATTGGACTGTGGTTATTGGGTTTTTCAAAAATCAAAACTTGGGCGCATAGGATGCTTGTTAAAATTGTAGATGCTGCATACTATGCTTTGGATATTGAGCCTGGCCAACTCAATGTTTCATTGGTAGTGAGCAGATTTATAACGACTAATAGGCGAGGGACGAATAATGCGCTTGTGACAGCTGTGGACTGTGTGACCATAGATGTGCAAGAGCAGACGGAGACTCTCCGTTATATGAGGGGATATGGGGTGGTAGCACCCCAACAACCTCAGTATGTGGGGTTACCATTTTTCAGAGAACGATCTGCCACCTTTCCGGGACAGCTTAGATGCTGCAGCAGTTAGAGGAGCCGAAGAGAAACTGTGCTTATAATAAGAGGTTATCATATTGTTTGATTCAGGAGCAATCCATTCTTCCATAACTCTTAGTTGTGTCAAAAATCCAGAGTTGCCTATTTCTAAATTATCTTTCCACTTGTGTGTTTCTATCCCTGTCAAAGATAAATTGGTTACATCTTTTACCTATTTGAAAAGTTCTTCGATACACCAAAATTTATCTTATGATTTAATATGTTTTCAAATGTTGTGTTAGATGTCACTCTTAGTATGGTTTCGCTATCGTCTAATAATGTTGTCCAAATAGAAATATGTATATACTTCACAACCTATGTTTGATGAATCTTTTATGTATCTTTTATGTTAAACCTTGTCATATTCGTTTCCAGGTCATAAGTTCTTAGTTGAGATAGTTTAATGATCCATATTGTTGTTTCTGTTAAGAAAGAGACTGAAAGTGATGTAGCGGTGCTACCTATTGTCTGTTAGTTTCTAGATGTGTTCCATAAAGAGGTCTCTACCTTACATCAAATATAGAGGTTGAGTTTAACATAGGACTAGTGCCTAGAAGTGGATCAGAGTCAGTAGCACCTTATAGACTGACACCCTTAGAGTTAAATGAGCCTAAGAAACAATTAGAGGAATGGCTAGAAAATGAGTTTTTATACGTGGATTTGTTTATTATTAATTAAAAAAAAAAGAGTTGGAAATTCAAGATTGTTAATTCTTAACATTATATTCTTAAAATATATTTTTATGTCGTTTGATGAATTTGTTTGATAGATGTATATTCTTTGTATTTTAATGAAATAAAATAAATAGTTTTACTTTTCATTTATCGTTTGTGATATTCTCCCTTGATAGTAAAATTGCCAGAGAGTCTCGCTTATTTTGAATTCACGTTTTTAACTTTCTTTTGTTTCAATGAGTTTTCAATTCATATGTGGAAATATATTTGTGCAACAATGTTTTTTTTTTTTAGTCAAACCAAATTGATTGTGAATTAAAACTTTCTTACCTCGATTCATTGTTTCATCATCTATTTAGAGTTGTTGTTGTTATTATTTGAAATCTAATTCATTATTATTTGATTATAGTTGCATCAAATCCTACTTTAATTATTGTTAAGAAATATGTTTGATTTTGTGATAAGTTTTGAGTGTTTTGAGTGGAAAGGAATGATGAGAATATGAGGTTATGTCTCGACAATAGACAATTGAACAAAGTAGCCATTAATTAAGGATAAATATCTTTTGCCTAGGATAGATAACCTTAGATCAGTTGCATAGAGGGACGATTGATTCTATTAAAGTAGATACAGTGATAGGATGAACGCAACATAAGACAGTGACCGGAGTGAGAAGTTTCCTAGAATTGGAAGTGTACTATATGAAGTTATAAATGGATTCTCTAGGCTAGCCTTACTTCTGATCAAGATAGCTAGAAAAAGAAAATATCCTCTATGGAATAACATTGAAGTTTTTAATAATCATAAGAGCCTTAAATTATTGTTAGAAAAATATATAGAATTAAAAATAAGGCAAGGAAGGTGGATGAAATTTCTTAAGGACCATGAATTTGAGTTGAAGTACAGTTTAGGAAAAGTCAATATAGTGGTAGAGGCTCTAAATATAAAATCCTTGTATATTAGTGCTAGAGATGAATATCTTAGAAGAGTTTATGGATATGAATTTTAATGTAACCTTAAATACTTTAAGTTTGAAATTGAATATTTTGGAATTTATAATGACCTTAGAAAACAGATTAACCGAGAGCAGTTTTAGACTAGGAATTGCAATCTCTTTAGGATCAAGAGAATTATGTGATGGTGGTCTATTGTTATTTAAGAATGGGATCGTCGTTCCTAAGGAGGGGAGCCCCAAAAAAAAAAAATGCTAGAAGAGACACATAAAAGAAAGTTCACATTATATCCATGAATAACCAAGATGTAACAAGACCTTAAGAAAAATTATTAATGGACGGTAATAAAAACTAATGTTATATTAAAGAAGGTGTATATATATGCTTAAATTTTAATTTATGTTGTAATTTTGTTATATACTTTTTTTTAAAATCATCTAGCTTGAAAATTTCAGACTGTTTCTCAAGTGACCAAATACTAATCACAATTAATATACTCTTTGGATTTGATTCTCATATAGATTACTGGCATGTCAAATCTTAACAAACTTATATTTCTTATTAAAGGCCGAAAAGAAAAAGAATGTTATTTCTTATTTGTATTAGCTTACTCAAAAATCAAAATGAAATTGATTTCGTAGTTCTACTATGGTATTTATTGATGAAAATTGTTTTGAAAGTCATAAATGCTCAATAACTGTATAGTTTAATTGCAAGTTAATAAAATCTTATTCTCCTTTTGTTACCCAATTTTGTTTCTAGTAAGATCATCTCTTAACAGAAAGTAAAACTCTTTCTTTTCTTATGAAATTATCAACTTGGACTAGATAAAACTTAGTATGTGGATGTCTCTACTATTTCTCTTTTCTTTCTTGTTTTATTTATTTGTTTATTTATTTATAAAAATTTCTCTGTACTGTAAATAATATAATAAAGTTGGTGTGGAATATATATAAAGGACTATAAGATCTACGTATAGATGATATAAAACTTTACTTCAATTTCTTTGTGAATTGTTTGTTATTAATCTATTTTGAGAATGCTTATAATGATGAAATTCAAGTGAAGGTAATATGATTCTAGGGGAATGGAGAAAAATAAATGCTTAAGTGCGTGATTTTATTATATGTGTTATTATTGACTTCTTTTTATATATATTCTTATAGTCAAGAGTCATGAATTGTGCAATTATTAATCGATGCTTCAGCCTAGTGGTTTGATGTATGCTTAGAGAGTATCAAGGATGTAGGTTCTCTTATGATAGAGCAAGGTAGGTGAGATGATCTTGTTAGGATCGGATTTAATTCAATAGACCACAGTTAGGATTTAATCCAAAATAGGTAAAGATTGTTATGCTGACAAGGAAAAGTAGCCTTTATAATTTTAGGAAGGGGAACATGTATTCTTGATAGTCATTCCTAAGATTGGGATGTGGGGGTCAATATCAGTCAGAAAACTAATTCCTTGTTTTTATGGGTCTTTTCCATATCCTCAAGAGAGTTGGGCCATTTGCTTACCAATTGGCTCTTCCAACATGGTTGTCATACCATCATGATGTATTTCTTATTTCTCAACTTCGAAAATTGTGTCAGTTATGTCTCATGTAATAGCTCCTGAGTCAATACAATTGAGGGATAACTTAATATTTAAGTCAGGCCTAGTCAGATCATCGATAAGAACACTAAGACTCTGCAGAACAAGACAATCCCTTTGGTCAAGGTGGTTGGGAAGAATTTAACTCTAGAAGAGGCTACTTGAGACGTAGAAGAAGACTTGGTTCGCCAATGCCCAGACTCTTTATTTGCTTCGTACGTGAGAGTGGAGTTAATTTCGGGGACGAAATTCTTAAAGGAGGGGAGAAAATGTAACATCCTAAAATTAAAAATAATTGGAGATAATAACGTTAGAGAAATTAGATAATTTTTGGGAGGCTTAGACTGCATGTTTTGGGCCTTTGAATTAATTAGAAAGGATAAAAGATAATTAAAATCTGCAACAATAACAGAACTCTGTCTAGACTTTATCTAAAACTTATTTAATAACAAACTCTAACTACACTCTATCTAAAACTTATTCAAAGACTCTATCTAAAACTTAATTCAAAAATCAGTCTCTATGTCAGGATGCGTTAAAAATAGGTTTAAAAATAGGGAATCAGTGCAACACTATATATATACCTTCTTATAACACCATAGTGCGGCTAGGAACCTTTTTTGCACCCTAAAACATCTTAGTAACGGCTGTGGAGCATCTTCATGCTTGGGAGATGGGGTTGCAACAAGCAATGAGTTTGGAAGGAGAACAACAACAGGAAGAAGAAGAAGAAGAAGAAGATGAAGAAGAAGGAGAAGGAGAAGGGGATTCAAGACTGAGGAAGGCAACATCTAGGATTCGCCATAGGGTACGCTTGGAGATTCTTGGAGGTCTTCAAGAGGTGAGTAGAAATACTCTTTCTCACCCTTTTCATGGTGCAAATTGATTTGGGGTTTGGGTTATGTTTTCAAAATGCGTTTTTGGAAAATAATCATGCATTTGGTCAAATCCTGATTTTACAAATTTGGGGGTTTTCCTTCTAAAGTGTTCCTGCTGTTAATTAAATGGTTATTATTGAAATTGATGCTATGATATATATGATACATACGTGATTTGGTTGAATTGATATGTTATATATGCACTATTTGATGATATTTGTGATATTGGCATGATTCAAAAACTGTTAATATGTTGGATGTTGTTTGCTGCAATACTGCCTATGATAGGGGTATCGAAAGTAACACTGCCAATGATTTGGGATGTCGAAATATGAAATACCGCCATGATGGGGTATCGAAAGTAACATCGCCACACGTTGGGATGTCGAAATGAGTAATACCACCAGTGTACAATGGTTGGTATCGAAATGAGTAATGTCACTGAAGAGAAGGTGACATCGAAATACCTTCATGAGTAAGGTAGGCAATGGGACGCCATTGTTATGTGCAGTTTGAAAGTCATATGACATATGAGAATATTTGAGATTGTTTGATATATGAGATTTTGTCATATTTGATTTATGATGTATTAATGATGATTGTTACTGTCAATAATAATTTATATTATTATTATTATTATTTTACTATACATTATTTTGAAAATAGCGGGTACCATGAATAGTTTTTCCGGTTATCGCACCGGCTGAGAACAATGCTTTTGTGAAAACCCTTTAAACTGTATTTCTGTTCACTGGATTTTATATCTTATTAGTAGTATTGTTTTCAGAGCTTGGGGATGTCCCTGTTGAGCAGCCAGACGTTTTGAAGACTATCTCTTTAGCTTTAGAGCTTGGTTAGTATTGTATGGCATATGCCAGGAGGACCTTTATTATCTTTTAGTTATTTTCTTATGCGAGATGTTATAGACGCCCTGTTTTGAAGTTTTGAAACTGATTATGTTATTCGGTTTTTGAATTAATGTAAAAAATTATTTTGGACTAATATTATATTAAGTATTTATTCAGTGTTTATTTAAGAAAAAATTTTATTTTTCCTGATTTTATTTAAATTATTAATTTGGGTTACTAATGTAACGAAGGGCGTTACAACAAGAATCATGGATCCACAATTCCTAAGCAACATAAAGCTAAAATGCGTAAATCCTAAGATAAGCCTAAGGCTTTAGGCGTGAGGCAACATGAATTCAAAAAGAAAGGGAAAAGATGAAGGGGAAGGGAAATGGAAGAAAGCGCCACAACTCCATGGATTAGATGGAGTGATAAGCTCAAGGAAGATCCGCCACAAGAGTAAGGAGCTCTTGATGAGAATCACAAGGTTCTACTCTAGAACCTTCAAGAGGAGACTCTCTCTCTCAACACTCTAAATTCTCAATGTGAGAAAAATTCTAAACTTTCAATTATGATTCAAATGGCTTACATTTGGTTATTTATATGTTCCCCAACAAATGAAGGAGGAACTAGCGCATGCTTCCCTAAGGCTTCAAGCCCATGTGCGCCTCTTCCTCTATGGATGGGCCTTGATGACTCCATCTTGGCCCATTTACAAGTCCAACACCAAAAAGTCAAAATATAAAAAGTCAAAGTACAAAAAAATCCTACTTTTATTACATATTTTCCTATGCTTTTACAAAGTCCTAAAACTAGTGGAGAAAACCTCTTGATAGCTTTCCAGGATCATATCAAAGACACTCATTACTCACCATCAAACAATTGAAGTCGGCCACTAAACCCCCTAATTATCACTCCTACCATCTCATAATTATGGGTGGTTACACTTGCTTTTCAAATTAAAAGTGTAACACCCATAACTTACCATTTATTCACTCAACTAAATGAGGAGTTTCTTATAGCATGCAAGCTAAAGATTCCCTCCTCCAGGACACTCTAAAACTCGTGTAACTTCATGGGAAAGATGGGCTTGACCTTCATGCAATTCTTAGTGTAGCCCACTAACAAAGTAGCCAAAATTGGATCCACTCACATAACCCATTACACTAATTGTTCCATCAAAGTAGTCACCAATTGTTTCAAAACTTCTTGGGCTTTCTTAGTTCTTGATCTTGTCATAGGCCCACCAAGTCCTTGAAGTGCTTCTTGGTCCATGTTCCATATTGGGCCCATATTATAGATACTACATTTCCTTGATTCAATCAGGATCACATCATTTGGTATCTAGAGCTAGTCCCTAGGAGCTTTTGGATTCGGTTTTGTAGTTTGAAATTTGAAATCGGCGCCAAAAATCTTTTTGAATTTCGTGTAGATTCTTGATATTTGATCTTGAATTGTGTTGTTTTGTGGTTAGTTGATGTTGAATAGTTGATTCCTTCAGTTAGTAGTGATAATATTAAGTGAAGGAGCATCAATTTTGAATTTCATGTCCTTGAGCCAAAAGCGAAAAAGGCCAAAAGAGAGAAAAAGAAAGGAGTTGAGGCAAAAGTAGAGAGGAATGTGGAGAGCTTGTTCATAACAAAAAAGGAGATAGAATTCGATGAGAGTGATACTAGAGAAAAAAGAGATAAAAGAAGGTGAGGAAATTGAGTTTGTGCATTACAAGGAAGCAAAGCAAGGTTTGCCATGCGTGAGTATACAAAGACATAGACATTCTAACTCTTTGTTACTTGGTAACTTGCTCGGTTCTTACGCTTCTCTTTCACTCACTATATTTGCATACTTGTTTAATGATTTGCATAACTCTCAACATTTGTTATGAAGAAACAATTCCTGGGCCTATGTGTTGATGCATTTGTTGCTATTTCCTTGCCCTGTGCAATTCAAATCTAAAACCGAGTTGCACATTTCCAAAATTAAGAAAATTTGATTGCATCTTTAATCTCTTTTGGATTTACAATAAGTTTTCAAGGATTGCATGCAGAAATGTTTGAAATGCTTAATAATGCACCCATCCATGCTTTACTTGTTTCTTCGCCATCGTATAAACTTGATTGTGGTGCATCTCATGAAAATTCAGACGGTTGTTTTGCCACCCCAAGAACACCAATTACTTATGTTGATGTGAGGGACAGTAGCCCAAAACTTGAGAATTCAACCTATGTTCACGAATTAAAACAATTGGGAGGACAAGCACAATGTTCCTACGTCATGACCCGAAGGTAAGTAAGGTGGTTGCATCAATCTTCAAATGGTATAACTCGTGTACTTCCCGTTCCATTTCATGTGTTTAGCTTTACAACCTTACGTGTGAAGAGTTCTTTCACTTTGTATTTGACCCCGGAGGAAGGGATGCACACTCAGCTTTACCTTAACTTTGAAGAACTAGAGGGGGAAAAACTAAGGTTTTCGATTTTAATGTTGGTATGGAGGTCTTCAATTTGTGGTCGAATTGTCTTCAAGAAGGTGGGGATGGGATGATCCTAAAATCGTAGCAAGAGGCAAGCCATGAAGCTAAAGTGGATGAAGAAGAAAAGTCACTCTCCTACTCGAAAAGGCAGTTCACGACCGTCATTGGAAGACTTAGGATTAGGAGTTTCATTTACATGTTTGTAATAATCTTAGGACTTTGAGTTTAATTTGTATTAGGACTTAATTAGGCTTGTAATTGGGCTTAGGATTAAGTCATGGATGCCCACATAGCTAGAAGGAGGCGCGAGGCTGTTGCATGAGCTTCCATCCATTTTGTGGTTTCCTATAAATAGGCGTTTGTAACATATTTGAACAACTTTTTGACGAATGAATTGAATTTATCCAAGTTTGAGAAGTGTGAGCTAAGAGTAGTATCTTCTTTAGGTTCTTAAGTAGAACCATTGCCAGATTCTTATCAAGAGCTTCCGATCTCTTGCGACGAATAAACCTAGGCTTATCACTTCTTCTAATCATTGGACTCGGTGTGGCGCCATTCCCTCCTCTTCTTGCCCCTCGATCTTCTCTATTCTTTACTTTACTTACTTGCAATCTATGTTGCTTCATGCACAACGGTGTCTTTACTTAGTACTTTATGATCAATTCGGTTTTCTTAGTTTTAGTCGCAATTACAACTCTTCTATTCTTGATCTTGTGAATTCACGGCTTAGGCTTGAGAATTGCACCCAAGGAGCTTGCATTGTACTTGCTTCATTAATGCATTCGCTTGGTTGGCATTGTGATCACATTCTTGATCAAGTGTGTTTTCCCTCCAATTTTTCATTTGAATTTTAGTTCAATTTTGATCAAAGCTCTTAGATAGATTGATGACAACCAAATGGTGTGGTTGCCGTCTGAAGATCTTATATGGTTGAATTCAAAGCATATCAATTTCGTGCCCTTCTTATGGAAACAAAATGAATCAACATAAAGGTGAAGAAAATAAGAAAATGGGAAGAAAGAGATGACGAGGCGCCGCAAACCAAGAAGGTTTGATAAGCCAAGTGATGTTCGCCACAAGAACCTTGTATTCTTAATAAGAACTAAGCTTGGTTCAACCAAGAGCCTAAGAGAACAATACTCTCACAAATGGAATCGATCCAAATTAACATCAAAGTTGTATTTCTCATGGTAGTAGGCGCATACATATAGTTGTAGTCATCCAGCTTTTGGCATCCAAAGACAAGGCATAACCCCCACTTTGAATGGCCTAGATCCTAACTTAAATGGCCACTAAACAATTTAAGACAGCCACCAATACACTTCAAGACTCGCCTACCATCTCTTCATTTTGAGTTGTTACAATTGCTTTGCAAATTAAAAGTGTAACACCCACCCAAACAATTGAAGGAAGCCACTAAGACACTCATAACACACCATCAAACAATTGATGTCAGCCACTAACTAAACCCCCTAATTATCACGCCTACCATCACATAATTATGGTTGGTTACACTTGCTTTTCAAATTAAAAGTGTAACACCCATAACTTACCATTTATTCACTCAACTAAATGAGGAGTTTCTTATAGCATGCAAGCTAAAGATTCCCTCCTCCAGGACCCTCTAAAACTCGTGTAACTTCATGGGAAAGATGGGCTTGACCTTCATGCAATTCTTAGTGTAGCCCACTAACAAAGTAGCCAAAATTGGATCCACTCACATAACCCATTACACTAATTGAATTGAAAACAAACAAACAAGTAAGTGTAGCATATGCACGCCCCTTGTCATCATTATAGGCCTTCTAGTTGACTAAGACAAGTCACCAACTTGGGCTCCATTCCTTCTAGGCTTGAGTTTGGGCTTGCTTCCACCAAAGTAGTCACCAATTGTTTCAAAACATCTTGGGCTTTCTTAGTTCTTGATCTTGTCATAGGCCCACCAAGTCCTTGAAGTGCTTCTTGGTCCATGTTCCTTATTGGGCCCATATCAGAGATACTACATTTCTTTGATTCAATCAGGAATCATTTGGTATCTACAGCTAGTCCCTAGGAGCTTTTGGATTCGGTTTTGTAGTTAGAAAATTTGAAATCGGCGCCAAAAATCTTTTTGAATTTCGTGTAGATTCTTGATATTTGATCTTGAATTGTGTTGTTTTGTGGTTAGTTGATGTTGAATAGTTGATTCCTTCAGTTAGTAGTGATAATATTAGGTGAAGGAGCATCAATTTTGAATTTCATGTCCTTGAGCCAAAAGCGAAAAAGGCCAAAAGAGAGAAAAAGAAAGGAGTTGAGGCAAAGGTAGAGAGGAATGTGGAGAGCTTGTTCATAACAAAAAAGGAGATAGAATTCGATGAGAGTGATACTAGAGAAAAAGAGATAAAAGAAGGTGAGGAAATTGAGTTTGTGCATTACAAGGAAGCAAACCAAGGTTTGCCATGCGTGGGTATACAAAGACATAGACATTCTAACTCTTTGTTACTTGGTAACTTGCTTGGTTCTTACTCTTCTCTTTCACTCACTATATTTGCATACTTGTTTAATGATTTGCATAACTCTCAACATTTGTTATGAAGGGCCTATGTGTTGATGCATTTGTTGCTATTTCCTTGCCCTGTGCAATTCAAATCTAAAACCGAGTTGCACATTTCCAAAATTAAGAAAATTTGATTGCATCTTTAATCTCTTTTGGATTTACAATAAGTTTTCAAGGATTACACGCAGAAATGTTTGAAATGCTTAATAATGCACCCATCCATGCTTTACTTGTTTCTTCACCATCGTATAAACTTGAATGTGATGTATCTCATGAAAACTCAGACGGTTGTTTTGCTACCCCAAGAACATCGATTACTTATGTTTATGTGAGCGACAGTAGCCCAAAACTTGAGAATTCAACCTATGTTCACGAATTAAAACCATTGGGAGGACAAGCACAATGTTCCTATGTCATGACCCGAAGGTAAGTAAGGTGGTTGCATCAATCTTCAAAAGGTATAACTCGTGTACTTCCCGTTCCATTTCACGTGTTTAGCTTTAGAACTTTACGTGTGAAGAGTTCTTTCACTTTGTATTTGACCTCGGAGGGTGGGATGTACACTTAGCTTTACCTTAACTTTGAAGAACTAGCGGCGGAAAAATTAAGGTTTTCGATTTTAATGTAGGTATGGAGGTCTTCAATTCGTGGTCGAATTGTCTTCAAGAAGGTGGGGATGGCGTGATCCTAAAATCGTAGCAAGAGGCAAGCCATGAAGCTAAAGTGGATGAAGAAGCAAAGTCACTCTCCTACTCGAAAAGGCAGTTCACGACCGTCATTGGAAGACTTAGGATTAGGAGTTTCATTTACATGTTTGTAATAATCTTACGACTTTGAGTTTAATTTGTATTAGGACTTAATTAGGCTTGTAATTGGGCTTAGGATTAAGTCATGGATGCCCACATAGCTAGAAGGAGGCCTGAGGCTGTTGCATGAGCTTCCATCCATTTTGCCGTTTCATATAAATAGGCGTTTGTAACATATTTGAATAACATTTTGACGAATGAATTGAATTTATCCAAGTTTGAGAAGTGTGAGCTAAGAGTAGTATCCTCTTTAGGTTCTTAAGTAGAACCATTGCCAGATTCTTATCAAGAGCTTCCGATCTCTTGCGGCGAATCAACCTAGGCTTATCACTTTTTCTAATCAATGGACTCTGTTTGGCGCCATTCCCTCCTCTTCTTGCCCCTCCATCTTCTCTATTCTTTACTTTAATTACTAGCAATCTATGTTGCTTCAGGCACAATGGTGTCTTTACTTATTACTTTACGATCTATTCGGTTTTCTTAGTTCTAGTCTCAATTACAACTCTTCTATTCTTGATCTTGTGAATTCACGGCTTAGGCTTGAGAATTGCACCCAAGGAGCTTGCATTGTACTTGCTTCATTAGCATTCTCTTGGTTGGCATTGTGATCACATTCTTGATCAAGTGTGTTTTCCCTCCAATTTTTCATTTGACTTTTAGTTCAATTTTGATCAAAGCTCTTAGATAGATTGATGACAACCAAATGGTGTGGTTGCCTTCTGAAGATCTTATGGTTGAATTCAAAGCATATCAATTTCGTGCCCTTCTTACGGAAACAAAATGAATCAACATAAAAGGGAAGAAAAATAAGAAAATGGGAAGAAAGAGCTGACGAGGCGCCTCAAACCAAGAAGGTTGGATAAGCCAAGTGATGTTCGCCACAAGAACCTTGTATTCTTGATAAGAACTAAGCTTGGTTCAACCAAGAGCCTAAGAGAACAATACTCTCACAAATGGAATCGATCCAAATTAACATCAAAGTCGTATTTCTCATGGTAGTAGGCGCATACATATAGTTGTAGTCATCCAGCTTTTGGCATCCGAAGACAAGGCATAACCCCCACTTTGAATGGCCTAGATCCTAACTTAAATGGCCTCTAAACAATTCAAGACAGCCACCAATATACTTCAAGACTCACCTACCATGTCTTCATTTTGAGTTGTTACAATTGCCTTGCAAATTAAAAGTGTAACACCCAAACAATTGAAGGAAGCCACCAAGACACTCATAACTCACCATCAAACAATTGAAGCCAGCCACTAAACCCCCTAATTATCACGCCTACCATCTCATAATTATGGGTGGTTACACTTGCTTTTCAAATTAAAAGTGTAGCACCCATAACTTACCATTTATTCACTCAACTAAATGAGGAGTTTTTTATAGCATGCAAGCTAAAGATTCCCTCCTCCAAGACCCTCTAAAACTCGTGTAACTTCATGGGAAAGACGGGCTTGACCTTCATGCAATTCTTTGTGTAGCCCACTAACAAAGTAGCCAAAATTGGATCCACTCACATAACCCATTACCCTAATTGAATTCAACTGAAAACAAACAAACAAGTAAGTGAAGCATATGCATGCCCCTTGTCATCATTATGGGCTTTCTTGTTGACTAAGACAAGTCACCAACTTGGGCTCCATTCCTTCTAGGCTTGAGTTTGGGCTTGCTTCCATCAAAGTAGTCACCAATTGTTTCAAAACTTCTTGGGCTTTCTTTGTTCTTGATCTTGTCATAGGCCCATCAAGTCCTTGAAGTGCTTCTTGGTCCATGTTCCTTATTGGGCCCATATCATAGATACTACATTTCCTTGATTCAATCAGGATCACATCATTTGGTATCTAGAGCTAGTCCCTAGGAGCTTTTGGATTCGGTTTTGTAGTTTGAAAATTTGAAATCGGCGCCAAAAATCTTTTTGAATTTCGTGTAGATTCTTGATATTTGATCTTGAATTGTGTTGTTTTGTGGTTAGTTGATGTTGAATAGTTGATTCCTTCAGTTAGTAGTGATAATATTAGGTGAAGGAGCATCAATTTTGAATTTCATGTCCTTGAGCCAAAAGCAAAAAAGGCCAAAAGAGAGAAAACGAAAGGAGTTGAGGCAAAAGTAGAGAGGAATGTGGAGAGCTTGGTCATAACAAAAAAGGAGATAGAATTCGATGAGAGTGATACTAGAGAAAAAGAGATAAAAGAAGGTGAGGAAATTGAGTTTGTGCATTACAAGGAAGCAAACCAAGGTTTGCCATGCGTGGGTATACAAAGACATAGACATTCTAACTCTTTGTTACTTGGTAACTTGCTTGGTTCTTACTCTTCTCTTTCACTCACTATATTTGCATACTTGTTTAATGATTTGCATAACTCTCAACATTTGTTATGAAGGGCCTATGTGTTGATGCATTTGTTGCTATTTCCTAGCCCTATGCAATTTCAACTCTAAAACCGAGTTGCACATTTCCAAAATTAAGAAAATTTGATTGCATCTTTAATCTCTTTTGGATTTACAATAAGTTTTCAAGGATTACACGCAGAAATGTTTGAAATGCTTAATAATGCACCCATCCATGCTTTACTTGTTTCTTCACCATCGTATAAACTTGAATGTGGTGCATCTCATGAAAATTTAGAGGGTTGTTTTGCTACCCCAAGAACACCAATTACTTATGTTGATGTGAGGGACAGTAGCCCAAAACTTGAGAATTCAACCTATGTTCACGAATTAAAACCATAGGGAGGACAAGCACAATGTTCCTATGTCATGACCCGAAGGTAAGTAAGGTGGTTGCATCAATCTTCAAAAGGTATAACTCGTGTATATCCCGTTCCATTTCACGTGTTTAGCTTTACAACCTTACGTGTGAAGAGTTCTTTCACTTTGTATTTGACCCCGGAGGGTGGGATGTTGATATGATCCTGGAAAGCTATCAAGAGGATTTCTCCACTAGTTTTAGGATTTTGTAAAAACATAGGGAAATATGTAATAAAAGTAGGATTTTTTTGTACTTTGACTTTTTGTAGTTTGACTTTTTGGTCATGGACTTGTAAATGGGCCAAGATGTAGTCATCAAGGCCCATCCAATAGAGGAGAGGTGCGCACAAGCCTTAAGCCTTGTAGCTTAGGCGCACATGAGATCTTGAGAGGATGAGAGGTCATATAAATACCTCCTTGTAAGCCATTTGAATCATAATTGAAAGTTTAGAATTTTTCTCACATTGAGAATTTAGAGAGAGTTTAGAGAGAGAGTCTCCTCTTGAATGTTCTAGAGTAGAACCTTGTGATTCTTATCAAGAGCTTCTTACTCTTGTGGCGGATCTTCCTTGAGCTTATCACTCCATCTAATCCATGGAGTTGTGGCGCTTTCTTCCATTTCCCTTCCCCTTCATCTTTTCCCTTTCTTTTTGTGATTTTTGAATTTGGCCTCACGCACATAGCCATAGGCTTTGTCTAGGTTCATGCAATTTTAGTTTGAATTTTCAACTACGGATCAATTCTCCTAGAACAATCCTACATTCAATAGATCCATCTTGGATCATAACATTTGGTTTCTAGAGCTAGCCTCTAGGAGAGTTAGAAGCTAAAAAAAAAAAAAAAAAAAAATTCAAAAAAATTTGGCGGTAATTTCAAATTTTTTTTTTTGGCGCCACTTTTTCAAATTTGAAAATCTAGATCTAGATCCTTTTGATCTTGATTTTGTGTTCTAGTCGTGTTGTTTGTTGTTCTTATGGTTTGAATTTTCGAATTCTACATATATTTGTGTTAGATTTGATCTATTCTTTTGAATTTGAATTTTCTTGATGTTCATATGTGTTCTTCATAGTTCTTGAGATCCTTGGGATAATTGCTTCATAGATCTTGATGAATTTCACAAGTGTTGGTTAACTTGTTGATCAACCACTTGAATGAAAGATCTAAGCATCAAATTGTGAAATCTAAGCTTGAATTACTAGGATTCAACTTGCTTCTTGCAAAATCACTTTTGAAAGGCTCTTTGATCTTACATTTGTATTAATTGTTTAGTTTGGGCTGTTTGTGTAATTTCGAAAAGTCAGTGCCTGTTCTTAAAAAAAAAAAATAGTTCAGAAATTATAGAAAAGGAAAAAGAGTCCAAATCTGAAAAATCCAAAGGACCAAAACGCAATTTTAAAAAAAATTGGGGCAAAAGTGCAAATATCCAAAGTTCAA
Organism: Ammopiptanthus mongolicus; assembly: GCA_039655645.1. Classification (NCBI taxonomy): domain Eukaryota; kingdom Viridiplantae; phylum Streptophyta; class Magnoliopsida; order Fabales; family Fabaceae; genus Ammopiptanthus; species Ammopiptanthus mongolicus. The sequence goes on along the minus strand of CM077348.1, from coordinate 59,659,894 downwards.
AAAAAATTTATTTGCAGAAAAAGACTTGCCACTATTCAGCCTAGAAACTTTGTGTATGAGCCTACTTGAGCAAGAAATTTCGAAAATCAAGAACACATTAAGAAAAGTTCATTTTCAACTTCTTGTTTCTTTTACTTTCTTCTTCTACTTGTCTTCTTCAATTCTATTTGAGTGTGCTATTTCTTGTTGAGCATTTTTAGTTTGTCTTTTAAACTTCTTAGTGTTGTCTTGTAGTTTTCTTTCCTTGAAATTCTTGTGAGTGAATTACTCTTGGTTTGATTTGTTTACAAGTGTATTTGGCTTTATATCTTGGAATTGCTTGTTTCTACTTCAAGAGCCTTTGAGTGAGACTTTAGAGTGGAAAAAGGCAAGAGTGTACATTTGCTTAAAAGCCTATTTGTGTGATACACGAGTAAACATTCTAAGAGTGAAACACTTAGTTGAGTGGTGAGGTCCATTTTAATTTTTTTGTTTTATTGTTGAAAATTGTAAAAATGTCACAAACTAGAGGTGATGGTGGAGGTAGTACACCACCTTCCGCTAGAACCGCGGCCTATGATATGAAGCTTCAAAGAATGACACGGCATTTGGAAAGGCTTCTAGAAAGGCAAAATGATGAGGTTAAAGATAGACTTGAAGGCCTTGAAAGAGCTTCAAGAGGCACAAGAACTAGAAGTCCAACGCAAGAAAGTTCTTCTCATGCAAATTCATCACATGAAGACAATGAATATGAAGAGGATGACCAAAGAAGAAGGAGGCATAGAAGGAGACATGGAGAGTACGGGGAGGATAGAGTGAGGAGACAAAATGATAGGCTTGAAGGTGTAAAAATAAAAGTGCCAACATTTCAAGGTAAAAATGATCCCGAATTGTACTTAGAGTGGGAAACCAAAATAGAGCAAATTTTTGCATGCCAACATTATAGTGAAGAGAAGAAGATTAAGGTGGCATCCATAGAATTTGTAGACTATGCATTAATATGGTGGGATCAACTAATCGGAGAAAAGGAGGAATGGAGATGATCCAATTTCTACTTGGAGAGAAATGAAGGCCATCATGAGGAAGAGATTTGTTTCTTCACACTATCATAGGGAGCTCCATAACAAGCTTCAAAGGCTTAATGAAGGCAACAAAAGCGTGGATGAATATTTTAAGAAAATGGAGGTTGCATTGATTAGGGCAAACATTAATGAAGAAAGAGAAGCAACTATGGAAAGGTTCCTAAATGGTTTGAATCAAGAGATCTTGGACATAGTTGAATTGCATCATTATGTTGAATTGGAAGATTTGGTGCATCAAGCAATCAAAGTTGAGCAACAATTGAAGAGAAGGAGATCCTACAATAAGCCATTTTCTAACTATTCCTCAACAAGTTGGAAAGATTCTAAGAAGGAGGGAGACTCCTCCAATGCAATTGGAGCCACGACCAACATGGGTAAAAATGGGACAAGGCCCAATTCTTCTAACTCTAAATCTCCTTCATCTCCTACTCATTCTAATGCACCTAGATCTAGGGATATAAAGTGCTTTAAGTGCCTTGGAAGAGGACACATTGTATCCCAATGCCCCAACAAGAGAACCATGATCTCTAGGGGTAAAGAACTTGAAAATAGTGCATCATCATCATCTTACACTAGTGCATCTTCTATAAGTGAGAGTGAAAAAGATTGTGAGATAAAACCTATTGAGGGCGATTTACTCATGGTAAGAAAATTACTAGGAATGCATATTAATGAAAATGACGATAGCCAAAGGGAGAGCATTTTTCAAACAAGATGCATGATAGAAGGTAAAATTTGTGCATTCATCATTGATGGTGGTAGTTGCACCAATGTAGCTAGCACCATAAACAATTCCTCATCCGCACCCATATAAACTACAATGGCTAAATAATGATGGTAAATTAGTAGTGGATCAACAAGTCTTGTTAAATTTTTCCATTGGTCATTACAATGATGAGGTTCTTTGTGATGTGGCTCCGATGGAGGTGAGTCATGTTATACTTGGAAGGCCATGGCAATTTGATCGTAAAGTAATTCATGAAGGCCAAACTAACACGTTCTCTTTTGTACATAAAAACCACACCATTAAACTTGTGCCACTTTCTACAAAAGAAGTGTGTGAGGATAGAAAGAAAATGAAAATCAAAAGAGAGCAAGAGAGAAAAGCCTCCAAGGAAAAAGAAATAAAGAATGAGGTTGAGGTAAAAGAAGAGAGAAAGAAAGAGAGTTTACTCATAGTGAAAGAAAAGGTTGAGAAAGAGTTATTAGTCGACCAAACCCAAAAACTTACAAATAATTGTTTGTCTACTAATACTTCTCCCTTGCATATTTGTGTAGACCCTCTTGTGCACATTAAGAATGGGGAACCAAGGCCAAAGCCTCAAGGTCTCATCCAAAGGGAAAAATTAAAACTCATCCGAAGTATCATTCCAAAGGGTCCCAACTCTCATGACACGAAACCAAAAGGAAAACCCAAAAGCTTCAATGGCTTTCACAATCATTTAAAGGATTTATGGCAAAACATTCACAGGGCTTTTGAAGAGGTCATAACCCATTTTGCTTGGGCAACTTGGGCCATTTTCTTACAAGTGATCTTTGACCCCGGTGGATAAGTTGAGACAAAAGGAGTATCAAATTCCAATAATAATTGTTTGTTTTTTTAATTTCCATTAAAATAAAACTCATTACGTGTATTGTGATGTAGGACTCAAAGTCTTCAAATTCGTCGACGAATTCCTTCAAGAAGGAGGGAATGATATGATCCTGGAAAGCTATTAAGAGGATTTCTGCACTAGTTTTAGGATTTTGTAAAAACATAGGGAAATAAGTAATAAAAGTAGGATTTTTTTGTACTTTGACTTTTTGTAGTTTGACTTTTTGGTCATGGACTTGTAAATGGGCCAAGATGTAGTCATCAAGGCCCATCCAATAGAGGAGAGGTGCGCAAAAGCCTTAAGCCTTGTAGCTTAGGCGCACATGAGAGCTTGGGAGGATGAGAGGTCATATAAATACCTCCTTGTAAGCCATTTGAATCATAATTGAAAGTTTAGAATTTTTCTCACATTGAGAATTTAGAGAGAGTTGAGAGAGAGAGTCTCCTCTTAAAGGACCTTGTGATTCTCATCAAGAGCTTCTTACTCTTGTGGCGGATCTTCCTTGAGCTTATCACTCCATCTAATCCAAGGAGTTGTGGCGCTTTCTTCCATTTCCCTTCCCCTTCATCTTTTCCCTTTCTTTTTGTTATTTTTGAATTTGGCCTCACGCACATAGCCATATGCTTTGTCTAGGTTCATGCAATTTTAGTTTGAATTTTCAACTACGGATCAATTCTCCTAGAATGATCCTACATTCAATAGATCCATCTTGGATCATAACATTATCCATCTAGGATCATAACAGATGTACACTTAGCTTTACCTTAACTTTGAAGAACTAGAGGGGAAAAAACTAAGGTTTACGATTTTAATGTAGGTATGGAGGTCTTCAATTCGTGGTCGAATTGTCTTCAAGAAGGCGGGGATGGTGTGATCCTAAAATCGACGTAAGAGGCAAGCCATGAAGCTAAAGTGGATGAAGAAGCAAAGTCACCCTCCTACTCGAAAAGGCAGTTCACGACCGTCATTGGAAGACTTAGGATTAGGAGTTTCATTTACACGTTTGTAATAATCTTAGGACTTTGAGTTTAGTTTGTATTAGGACTTAATTAGGCTTGTAATTGGGCTTAGGATTAAGTCATGGATGCCCAAATAGCTAGAAGGAGGCGCGAGGCTGTTGCATGAGCTTCCATCCTTTTTGCTGTTTCATATGAATAGGCGTTTGTAACATATTTGAATAACTTTTTGACGAATGAATTGAATTTATCCAAGTTTGAGAAGTGTGAGCTAAGAGTAGTATCCTCTTTAGGTTCTTAAGTAGAACCATTGCCAGATTCTTATCAAGAGCTTCGATCTCTTGCGGCGAATCAACCTAGGCTTATCACTTTTTCTAATCAATGGACTCGGTGTGGCACCATTCCCTCCTCTTCTTGCCCCTCCATTTTCTCTATTCTTTACTTTAATTACTTGCAATCTATGTTGCTTCATCTACAACGGTGTCTTTACTCAGTACTTTATGATCTATTCGGTTTTCTTAGTTTTAGTCGCAATTACAACTCTTCTATTCTTGATCTTGTGAATTCACGGCTTAGGCTTGAGAATTGCACCCAAGGAGCTTGCATTGTACTTGCTTCATTAGCATTCTCTTGGTTGGCATTGTGATCACATTCTTGATCAAGTGTGTTTTCCCTCCAATTTTTCATTTGAATTTTAGTTCAATTTTGATCAAAGCTCTTAGATAGATTGATGACAACCAAATGATGTGGTTGCCTTCTGAAGATCTTATGGTTGAATTCAAAGCATATCAATTTCGTGCTCTTCTTACGGAAACAAAATGAATCAACATAAAAGTGAAGAAAATAAGAAAATGGGAAGAAAGAGATGACGAGGCGCCGCAAACCAAGAAGGTTGGATAAGCCAAGTGATGTTCGCCACAAGAACCTTGTATTCTAGATAAGAACTAAGCTTGGTTCAACCAAGAGCCTAAGAGAACAATACTCTCACAAATGGAATTGATCCAAATTAACATCAAAGTCGTATTTCTCATGGTAGTAGGCGCATACATATAGTTGTAGTCATCCAGCTTTTGGCATCCAAAGAGAAGGCATAACACCCACTTTGAATGGCCTAGATCCTAACTTTAATGGCGCCTAAACAATTCAAGACAGCCACCAATACACTTCAAGACTCGCCTACCATCTCTTTATTTTGAGTTGTTACAATTGCTTTGCAAATTAAAAGTGTAACACCCACCCAAACAATTGAAGGAAGCCACCAAGACACTCATATCTCACCATCAAACAAATGAAGTCAGCCACTATACCCCCTAATTATCACGCCTACCATCTCATAATTATGGGTGGTTACACTTGCTTTTCAAATTAAAAGTGTAACACCCATAACTTACCATTTATTCACTCAACTAAATGAGGAGTTTCTTATAGCATGCAAGCTAAAGATTTCCTCCTCCAGGACCCTCTAAAACTCGGGTAACTTCATGGGAAAGATGGGCTTGACCTTCATGCAATTCTTAGTGTAGCCCACTAACAAAGTAGCCAAAATTGGATCCACTCACATAACCCATTACACTAAATGAATTGAATTGAAAACAAACAAACAAGTAAGTGAAGCATATGCACGCCCCTTGTCATCATTATGGGCCTTCTAGTTGACTAAGACATGTCACCAACTTGGGCTCCATTCCTTCGAGGCTTGAGTTTGGGCTTGCTTCCATCAAAGTAGTCACCAATTGTTTCAAAACTTCTTGGGCTTTCTTAGCTCTTGATCTTGTCATCGGCCCACCAAGTCCTTGAAGTGCTTCTTGGTCCATGTTCCTTATTGGGCCCATAGCATAGATACTACATTTCCTTGATTCAATCAGGATCACATCATTTGGTATCTAGAGCTAGTCCCTAGGAGCTTTTGGATTCGGTTTTGTAGTTTGAAAATTTGAAATCGGCGCCAAAAATCTTTTTGAATTTCGTGTAGATTCTTGATATTTGATCTTGATTTGTGTTGTTTTGTGGTTAATTGATGTTGAATAGTTGATTCCTTCAGTTAGTAGTGATAATACTAGGTGAAGGAGCTTCAATTTTGAATTTCATGTCCTTAAGCCAAAAGCGAAAAAGGCCAAAAGAGAGAAAAAGAAAGGAGTTGAGGCAAAAGTAGAGAGGAATGTGGAGAGCTTGTTCATAACAAAAAAGCAGATAGAATTCGATGAGAGTAATACTAGAGAAAAAGAGATAAAAGAAGGTGAGGAAATTGAGTTTGTGCATTACAAGGAAGCAAACCAAGGTTTGCCATGCGTGGGTATACAAAGACATAGACATTCTAACTATTTGTTACTTGGTAACTTGCTTGGTTCTTACTCTTCTCTTTCACTCACTATATTTGCATACTTGTCTAATGATTTGCATAACTCTCAACATTTGTTATGAAGAAACAATTCTTGGGCCTATGTGTTGATGCATTTGTTGCTATTTCCTAGCCCTGTGCAATTCAACTCTAAAATCGAGTTGGAAATTTCCAAAATTAAGAAAATTTGATTGCATCTTTAATCTCTTTTGGATTTACAATAAGTTTTCAAGGATGGCATACAGAAATGTTTGAAATGGTTAATAATGCACCCATCCATGCTTTACTTGTTTCTTCACCATCGTATAAACTTGAATGTGGTGCATCTCATGATAATTTAGAGGGTTGTTTTGCTACCCCAAGAACACCAATTACTTATGTCGATGTGAGGGACAGTAGCCCAAAACTTGAGAATTCAACCTATGTTCACGAATTAAAACCATTGGGAGGACAAGCACAATGTTCCTATGTCATGACCCGAAGGTAAGTAAGGTGGTTGCATCAATCTTCAAAAGGTATAACTCGTGTACTTCCCGTTCCATTTCACGTGTTTAGCTTTACAACCTTACATGTGAAGAGTTCTTTCACTTTGTATTTGACCCCGGAGGGTGGGATGTACACTTAGCTTTACCTTAACTTTGAAGAACTAGAGGGGAAAAAACTAACGTTTTCGATTTTAATGTAGGTATGGAGGTCTTCAATAAGTGGTCGAATTGTCTTCAAGAAGGTGGGGATGGCGTGATCCTAAAATCGTAGCAAGAGGCAAGCCATGAAACTAAAGTGGATGAAGAAGCAAAGTCACTCTCCTACTCGAAAAGGCAGTTCACGACTGTCATTGGAAGACTTAGGATTAGGAGTTTCATTTACATGTTTGTAATAATCTTTGGACTTTGAGTTTAGTTTGTATTAGGACTTAATTAGGCTTGTAATTGGGCTTAGGATTAAGTCATGGATGCCCACATAGCTAGAAGGAGGCGCGAGGCTGTTGCATGAGCTTCCATCCATTTTGCCGTTTCATATTGATATGAGCCCACTGAGGAGTATGGACCAAGAAGCACTACAAAGACACTTTGAGCCTATGGTAAGAGCAAGAGCTAAGAAAGCCCAAGAAGTTTTAAATCAAATGGTGGATCTTTTAATGGACACAAGCCCAATTGCAAGTCAAAAAGGAATGGAGCCCAAGTTGGTGACTTATCTTAGTCAAATAGAAGGCCCATAGTGATGACAAGGGGGCGTGAACTTGCTTCATTTAGTTGTTTGTTTATTTTCAATTCATTAAGTGTAATGGGTTATGTGAGTGGATCCAATTTGGCATTATCTATTAGTGGGCTACACTAAGAGTTGCATGAAAGTCTAGCCCATATTTCCTATGTTGCTACACGTGATTAGAGGGTCTTGGGGAGGGAATCTTTAGCTTGCATGCTATAAGAAACTCCTCATTAAGTTGAGTAAATAAATTGTAAGTTATGGGTGTTACACTTTTTAATTTGAAAAGCAAAGTGTAACCACCCATAATAAAGGGAGTGTAGGCGTGAATAATGAGTGTCTTGGGGCTGAATTCCATTGCTTGATGGTGAGTTATGAGTGTTTGATGGCTGCCTTCAATTGGTTGGGTGTTACACTTTTAATTTGACAAGCAAAGTGTAACCACCCATGAAGACAGAGTGGTAGGTGTGCATGATGAGGGTTGGGGCTGACTTGATTTGTGTTAGTGGTCATTTAAGTTAGGATTTAGACCATTCAAAGTGGGGGTTATGCCATGTCTTTGGATGCCAAGAGTTGGATGACTATTATATGTATTACACCCTAAACAACATGAATGACAACTTGGATGTTGAATTTGGATTAATTCCATTTGTGAGAGAATTGTTCTCTTAAGTTCTGGGTTGAACCAAACTTAGTTCTTATCAAGAATCCAAGATTCTTGTGGCGAACATCACTTGGCTTATCAAACCTTCTTGGTTTGTGGCGCCTCATCATCTCTTTCTTCACCATTTTCTTATTTTCTTCACTTTTATGTTGATTCATATTGCTTCCAAAGAAGAACACGAAATTTACTTGTTTTGAATTCAACCATAAGATCGTCATAAGGCAACCACACCATTTGGTTGTCATCAAGTGGTATCAAAGCTTAGGCTTTGATTGAATTTTTGTTTGTGTTCTTGATTCTATTTGCTTCTTCATCTTCTACTCTTTCTTCTTTTCTTTTCAAAACCAAAAACAAAAGTTACTTTGATCTTTTCTTGAAGGGAAAATTCGTGGTTGTTGCGTATTGCTCGAAAAACAAAGTTTTCAAGAGTAATTCTCTTCAACTAGTTATAAAAAAAAAAAAGAAATTCGTGTAAAAAAAAAGAGAGAGAGAGAAAGTTTCACTGGAGCAAGTTGTGTCTTGAAAATTTTTCCCTTCTTCCTTTGTTTCTTATTTCTAGCCTTTTCTTTGTTGTTCTTGTTTTGATAAGTTTAGTGATTTTGTTACTTGAATTTTGGTATTTTTGTGTTTGTTCTTGATTCCTCTAAGAACTAAAGGAGAACATTTGAGAGGAAAAAGGCAAGAGTGCAAATTTACATCTTGTGTGGAAAAAGCCAAAAGAGTGAAATTCATTTGTGTGACAAGTGAGGGAGTATAGTGAGGAAACACAAATCATGGCACACAATGGAGATAGTTCGCCACCTTCACCAAGGTCTGCGGTCACTCTTGCACGAATGACTACTCAAATGCAAGCCCTTCAAAGGCAAATGGAGACAATGCAAGCAAACTATGATCAACAACTTGCCAACCTTCAAAATGATGAGTCTAGTGGCAATGAAAGTGAAAGAGGAAGGCCTAGAAGACATAGAGGAGGAGGACATAGAGGAAGGAGGCGTGATGAAAGGCTTGAGGGGGTCAAAATCAAAGTTACTCCCTTTCTTGGGAAGAATGATCCGGAGGCTTACTTGGAGTGGGAGTTTAAAATAGAACAAGTTTTTGATTGTAATTCTTACAATGAAAGCAAGAAGGTGAAAGTAGCTGCCCTTGAGTTAAAAGAATATGCCCTTGTGTGGTGGGACCAATTACAAAAAGAAAGGAGGAGACATGGAGGAGAGGTCATAGACACTTGGGAGGAGATGAAGTATGTAATGAGAAAGAGATTTGTCCCAAATCATTATCAAAGGGACATTCACAACAAATTGCATAGACTTACCCAAGGGACCAAAAGTGTAGATGGATATTTCAAGGAGATGGAGTTGGCCTTGCTTAGATCCAATTTTCAAGAAGATAGGGAGGCTACCATGGCAAGATTCTTCCATGGCTTGAATCAAGATATTCAAGACATAGTGGAATTACAAAATTATGTGGAGCTTGAGGATTTGGTGCAACAAGCAATCAAGGTGGAGCAACAAATTAAGAGGAGGAAGTTCAAATATTCTTCTTCTTCTTCTTCTTCAAAAGTTCCATCATCAAAATCTCCTTTATCTCCAAAGCAAGTTAGTGATTATCAAATAAAAATGAGAGAAAAGAGAGAGGAAGAGAGAAAAGAAAGAGAGAGTGAAACGGAGAATGTTTTAAAAGTGGAAAAAAGTGAGAAAAATAGAGAGGAAAAAGAGAGTAAAGAGAACTATCTTGCAACAAAAAGTGAGGTGAAGAGTGCTTTGAGTTCAAGGCATTCCCTATACATGTGCTCTATTGTAGGGAATTTTGTTTAAATTCTAACATTCCTAATGATCACTCTTTGTCTAGTGGTGTCAAATATCTTTTGCAGGAATTTGGTGATGTGTTTCCAAAGGTTCCTCAAAAGGATGCTTGCAAGGTTATTTTGGGTCTTGAAGAAGTTGAATCAAGTGAAACACTTATCAGTTTAAACCTTTGCATATTTAAGCCTTCCACTTCTTTAATTGATATGTTTCTTGTTAAATTGTTTGGAAGTGCTTTCCTCCTATGCTTGCTAGATTTGAAAATTTGCATGTGAAAATGCCTAATTTGTGTCATCTCCATAAATATGGTTTAAGCATTGAAACCGTAAGGCATGATGTGTTTAATACAAAATATTCTTCTACACTTGATTTGAGGATTAGGAGCCAAGACTTAAATGATTTCCTTAAGAAGTATGTTATTGTGCTTTCTAATGATCACTTGGTTCATGACAACAATTTGGAAGTTTGTATTGAATTTCTAAGAGAAAGTTTGTTTGTTAACTTGGTCACTTACTCTTTTATCCAAAATAAAGTTAGCAATTTGAGGTTTGTTATGAGCACTAAAGGTTTGCATGTGGCATTAATTGATGGGTTCACTACTACACCCCTTCTTACTCTACCAATTCTTGTGAATTCTTCTAAGCTTCCATATGATGCTAATGTGTTTGAGGGGCTTGTTTTATCTCAAAAAGAGCCATACTTTGTTTGTGATGAGGAGAATATTAATGAGGTTCAATTTGCCTTGGAGTCTTTGCAAAGACAAAGTACTTTCTCTTTTGTCACCAAGATCAAGCCTAGCAAGGTACATTTGGTCATATATGTCAACTCATGGAGGTATAACTTTGTGCTTACCTTTAAAATTCCCTACCTTGGCTATAAATGTGTTGGGATGTTGATTGTACAAGATGAACATGTTTGTCACCTACTTGCTACAATGGGTGATTTCTCTCATGTCCATTTGACCCCGGTGGAAGGGTTGACATTGTTCTTCATGTAATTGACTTTCGTCATGTAGGTTATGAAGGAGGTGAATTCGAGGTCGAATTCATTTAAAGAAGGAGGGTATGATATGAGCCCACTAAGGAGTATGGACCAAGAAGCACTACAAAGACTTGTTGAGCCGATCGCAAGAGCAAGAGCTAAGAAAGCCGGTCATAGACACTTGGGAGGAGATGAAGTATGTCATGAGAAAGAGATTTGTCCCAAATCATTATCAAAGGGACATTCACAACAAATTGCATAGACTTACCCAAGGGACCAAAAGTGTAGAAGAATATTTTGTATTAAACACGCATGCCTTACGGTTTCAACGCTTAAACCAGATTTATAGAGATAACACAAATTAGGCATTTTCACATGAAAATTTTCAAATCTAGCAAGCATAGGAGGAAAGCACTACAAAGACTTGTTCAGCCTATGGCAAGAGCAAGAGCTAAGAAATCCCAAGAAGTTTTAAATCAAATGGTGGATCTTTTAATGGACACAAGCCCAATTGCAAGTCAAAAAGGAATGGAGCCCAAGTTGGTGACTTATCTTAGTCAAATAGCAGGCCCATAGTGATGACAAGGGGGCGTGAACTTGCTTCATTTAGTTGTTTGTTTATTTTCAATTCAATAAGTGTAATGGGTTATGTGAGTGGATCCAATTTGGCATTCTCTATTAGTGGGCTACACTAAGCGTTGCATGAAGGTCTAGCCCATATTTCCTATGTTGCTACACGTGATTAGAGGGTCTTGGGGAGGGAATCTTTAGTTTGCATGCTATAAGAAACTCCTCATTAAGTTGAGTGAATAAATTGTAAGTTATGGGTGTTACACTTTTTAATTTGAAAAGCAAAGTGTAACCACCCATAATAAAGGGAGTGTAGGCATGAATAATGAGTGTCTTGGGGCTGAATTCAATTGCTTGATGGTGAGTTATGAGTGTTTGATGGCTGCCTTCAATTGTTTGGGTGTTACACTTTTAATTTGACAAGCAAAGTGTAACCATCCATGAAGAGAGAGTGGTAGGCGTGCATGATGAGGGTTGGGGCTGACTTGATTTGTGTTAGTGGTCATTTAAGTTAGGATTTAGGCCATTCAAAGTGGGGGTTATGCCGTGTCTTTGGATGCCAAGAGTTGGAAGACTATTACATGTATTACACCCCAAACAACATGAATGACAACTTGGATGTTGAATTTGGATTAGTTCCATTTGTGAGAGAATTGTTCTCTTAGGTTCTTGGTTGAACCAAACTTAGTTCTTATCAAGAATCCTAGATTCTTGTGGCGAACATCACTTGGCTTATCAAACCTTCTTGGTTTGTGGCGCCTCATCATCTCTTTCTTCACCATTTTCTTATTTTCTTCACTTTTATGTTGATTCATATTGCTTCCAAAGAAGAACACAAAATTTACTTGTATTGAATTCAACCATAAGATTGTCAAAAGTCAACCACACCATTTGGTTGTCATCACATATAAATAGGCGTTTGTAACATATTTGAATAACTTTTTGACGAATGAATTGAATTTATCCAAGTTTGGGAAGTGTGAGCTAAGAGTAGTATCCTCTTTAGGTTCTTAAGTAGAACCATTGCCAGATTCTTATCAAGAGCTTCCGATCTCTTGCGGCGAATCAACCTAGGCTTATCACTTTTTCTAATTAATGGACTCGGTGTGGCGCCATTCCCTCCTCTTCTTGCCCCTCCATCTTCTCTATTCTTTACTTTAATTACTTGCAATCTATGTTGCTTCATGCACAACGGTGTCTTTACTTAGTACTTTATGATCTATTCGGTTTTCTTAGTTTTAGTCGCAATTACAACTCTTCTATTCTTGATCTTGTGAATTCACGGCTTAGGCTTGAGAATTGCACCCAAGGAGCTTGCATTGTACTTGCATCATTAGCATTCTCTTGGTTAGCATTGTGATCACATTCTTGATCAAGTGTGTTTTCCCTCCAATTTTTCATTTGAATTTTAGTTCAATTCTGATCAAAGCTCTTAGATAGATTGATGACAACCAAATGGTGTGGTTGCCTTCTTAAGATCTTATGGTTGAATTCAAAGCATATCAATTTCGTGCTCTTCTTTCGGAAACAAAATGAATCAACATAAAAGTGAAGAAAATAAGAAAATGGGAAGAAAGAGATGACGAGGTGATGACAACCAAATGGTGTGATTGCCTTTTGACGATCTTATGGTTGAATTCAAAGAGAGTTAATTTCGTGTTCTTCTTAAGGAACAAATTGTATCAACATAAAAGTGAAGAAAATAAGAAAATGGTGAAGAAAGAAATGATGAGGCGCCACAAACCAAGAAGGTTTGATAAGCCAAGTGATGTTCGCCACAAGAACCTTGGATTCTTGATAAGAACTAAGCTTGGTTCAACCAAGAAACTAGGAGAAACAATTCTCACAAATGGAATTAATCCAAATTCAACATCCAAGTTCTATTTCTCATCATATTAGGCTCATACATATAGGAATTGGGGCTGCCAAGAGTTTGGCTTACACAAGTCATCATAAGATTCCATAACCCCCCTAATAACTATCATGAATATGCCACTAATTGATGAAATGATGACAACAATAAGTGGCTGCCTAAAAACATAACCATTCTAATAAAAACCAACTAATAAAGATGAGTCATAACTACAAGGAGTTACTTTTGGCATGCAAGCCAAAAGATTCCTCCACTAAGGAAGCTAACAAACTCATGTAACTTATGGAAACCAAAAGACTAATAAAAATCAAAACCAAATCCGTCCAGAATTTCGTCTGCAACTTCCAGCCCAATTTTCACCATGATAGATGCCGAATTTGGTCAAGAAGCGTGAAATATAATTTGTAGAAAATTTAGTTATCTTTCTAACGCGTCAAGAAACACATAATTTTGACTTCTGTAGCTCCTGATTCATCCAAAACAAGACAGACAAGTAATTTTCAATAAAAAATAAGAATTTCTGTAAATAGCAATTTTGTTCTTCCTTTTTCATTTCGGGCTTCATAATTCTTGTCAAGGGTGTCCATTCTAGATTCACATCATTCCCTCCCTCTTGAAGAGAATTCGACCTCGAATTTCTAGCTCCAATACCTCCAGGGTCGAAAATAAGTATAAAGAACTCATCACATGTTACTTCCACATTAGACAAATTTTGAAGTTTGTTGGAAGGATTTGCTTGCTCCTCTTTTCTTTTGGTTGCCAATGCATAATTATCTTTACCAAAGTCACAAAAGGTAATCACTTCTTGAGGAGACTCTCCTTGATTCACTTTCTTCTCTTCATGACCTAAGGAAGAAATGTTAGGCGAAGAAACAAAATAAGAAAAATCCCAACACTTGAATCCACAAGTCAACTTAGAAGAAGGGATTAGAGTAGTTGAAGGCCATGACTTCTCTAGTGATTCTATGGAATTGGTCATTGCGTCTTGAAGTACAATGGTTGTTGTGTAATCATCCTTTGAAATTTTATCCTCAACCTCCTTCACAATAGAATCAACAAAAGATGGAAAAATGTTAGGATTAGAACAAGTATCCATGATGACTTCCTTCACCAATATCTCTTTTCCCTCTCCCTCTCTTGCACTACTCTCTTTTTCACTCACCTCATTTTCTAGTCTTCTCTCAACATGGACCTCACTCTCTTCAATCTTTTGTTTCAATTTCTCCTTTTCACTCACGGCTTTCTCTTTTTCTCTCATCTTAGGTTGATCCTCACTAACTTCTCTTGGAGGCAAAGGAGCAAGAGTGACCTTTCGGTTTTGGTGCATAAAAGAGTACTTGTTGGTGTTGTAGTCACGCTTTGCTTTCCGTTGAATCTTCCAAGGACGTCCAAGTGACAAGTGTCTCGTTTTTGTAGGCACCACATCACAAAGCACCACATCTTCATATCCATCAACCTTGAATGAAACTAGTACTTGTTTGCTCACAATCATGCTACCCATATCACTAAATTCTGGATCCTCGAGACTATTGAGTGAATATGGTTGCGGATGCTTCAGAACATGAAGTGACAACTTCTCCACCAAGGTTGTGCTTGCCATGTTGATGTAACTTTTCCTATCAATGGTCAAGCTACATATCTCATCATTCACATAACATTTTGTAGAGAAAAGATCCTTCTTTTTTTTGAATTCCATGTTGGAGACACAAAAACAAATTCAACCAAAGCCTTGATACCACTTGATGACAACCTAATGGTGTGGTGGCCTTTTAACGATCTTATGGTTGAATTCAAGACATGATAATTGCGTGTTATTAGTTAGAAACAAAATGAAACAACATAAAAGAGAAGAAAATAAGAAAATGGTGAAGAAAGAGATGGTGTAGGCGCCACAAACCAAGAATGTTTGATAAGCCAAGTGATGTTCGCCACAAGAATCTTGGATTCTTGATAAGAACTAAGTTTGGTTCAACCAAGAACCTAAGAGAACAATTCTCTCAAATGGAATTAATCCAAATTCAACATCCAAGTTCTATTTCTCATCATATTAGGCTCATACATATAGGAATTGGGGCTGCCAAGAGTTTGGCTTACACAAGTCATCATAAGATTCCATAACCCCCCTAATAACTATCATGAATATGCCACTAATTGATGAAATGATGACAACAATAAGTGGCTGCCTAAAAACATAACCATTCTAATAAAAACCAACTAATAAAGATGAGTCATAACTACAAGGAGTTACTTTTGGCATGCAAGCCAAAAGATTCCTCCACTAAGGAAGCTAACAAACTCATGTAACTTATGGAAACCAAAAGACTAATAAAAATCAAAACCAAATCCGTCCAGAATTTCGTCTGCAACTTCCAGCCCAATTTTCACCATGATAGATGCCGAATTTGGTCAAGAAGCGTGAAATATAATTTGTAGAAAATTTAGTTATCTTTCTAACGCGTCAAGAAACACATAATTTTGACTTCTGTAGCTCCTGATTCATCCAAAACAAGACAGACAAGTAATTTTCAATAAAAAATAAGAATTTCTGTAAATAGCAATTTTGTTCTTCCTTTTTCATTTCGGGCTTCATAATTCTTGTCAAGGGTGTCCATTCTAGATTCACATCACGAGGCGCCGCAAACCAAGAAGGTTGGATAAGCCAAATGATGTTCGCCACAAGAACCGTTTATTCTTGATAAGAACTAAGCTTGGTTCAACCAAGAGCCTAAGAGAACAATACTCTCACAAATGGAATTGATCCAAATTAACATCAAAGTCGTATTTCTCATGGTAGTAGGCGCATACATATAGTTGTAGTCATCCAGCTTTTGGCATCCAAAGACAAGGCATAACCCCCACTTTGAATGGCCTAGATCCTAACTTATATGGCCCCTAAACAATTCAAGACAGCCACCAATACACTTCAAGACTCGCCTACCATCTCTTCATTTTGAGTTGTTACAATTGCTTTGCAAATTAAAAGTGTAACACCCACCCAAACAATTGAAGGAAGCCACCAAGACACCCATAACTCACCATCAAACAATTGAAGTCAGCCACTGATGACAACCAAATGGTGAGGTTGCCTTTTGAAGATCTTATGGTTGAATTTCAAAACCAAATCCGTCCAGAATTTCGTCTTCAACTTCCAGCCCATTTTCCGCCATGATAGATGCCGAATTTGGTCAAGAAGCATGAAATATAATTTGTAGAAAATTTTGTTATCTTTCTAAGGCATCAAGAAACACATCATTTGGACTTCTGTAGCTCCTGATTCATCCAAAACAAGATAGACAAGTAATTTTCAATAAAAATAAGAATTTCTGCAAATAGCAATTTTGTTCTTCCTTTTTCATTTCGGGCTTCATAATTCTTGTCAAGGGTGTCCATTCTAGATTCACATCAGCCACTAAACCCCTTAATTATCACGCCTACCATCTCACAATTATGGGTGGTTACACTTACTTTTCAAATTAAAAGTGTAACACCCATAACTTACCATTTATTAACTCAACTAAATGAGGAGTTTCTTATAGCATGCAAGCTAAAGATTCCCTCCTCCAGGACCCTCTAAAACTCGTGTAACTTCATGGGAAAGATGGGCTTGACCTTCATGCAATTCTTAGTGTAGCCCACTAACAAAGTAGCCAAAATTGGATCCACTCACATAACCCATTACACTAATTGAATTGAATTGAAAACAAACAAACAAGTAAGTGAAGCATATGCACGCCCCTTGTCATCATTATGGGCCTTCTAGTTGACTAAGACAAGTCACCAACTTGGGCTCCATTCCTTCTAGGCTTGAGTTTGGGCTTGCTTCCGTCAAAGTAGTCACCAATTGTTTCAAAACTTCTTGGGCTTTCTTAGTTCTTGATCTTGTCATAGGCCCACCAAGTCCTTGAAGTGCTTCTTGGTCCATGTTCCTTATTGGGCTTATATCATAGATACTACATTTCCTTGATTCAATCAGGATCACATCATTTGGTATCTAGAGCTAGTCCCTAGGAGCTTTTGGATTCGGTTTTGTAGTTTGAAAATTTGAAATCAGCGCCAAAAATCTTTTTGAATTTCGTGTAGATTCTTGATATTTGATCTTGAATTGTGTTGTTTTGTGGTTAATTGATGTTGAATAGTGGATTCCTTCAGTTAGTAGTGATAATACTAGGTGACAGAGCATCAATTTTGAATTTCATGTCCTTGAGCCAAAAGCGAAAAAGGCCAAAAGAGAGAAAAAGAAAGGAATTGAGGCAAAGTAGAGAGGAATGTGGAGAGCTTGTTCATAACAAAAAAGGAAATAGAATTCGATGAGAGTGATACTAGAGAAAAAGAGATAAAAGAAGGTGAGGAAATTGAGTTTGTGCATTACAAGGAAGCAAACCAAGGTGATATGATCCAGATCCGGATCGCCTTGAAGTTTCAGGAAAAGGAATGGATATTGACGCCACACTCAAGATGTAGGTGAGAAGGTGAGTGATAAGTCATGTGTTTGATCGCCACAAGTTGCCTTGATAAGATCAGATTTAGTTCTTTTACCCAAGAACCCAAGGGAAGCTCTCACAATAGAGAAAACTCTTCAAATTTCATTTTCCAATACTGATTTGAGTAGTACATGAGTTCCCTATTTATAGGCTAAGCTTAAACTCTTGAGATACTAGTAATAAATTCTCACTACCATGCATTTACCTAGAAAGTAAGCATAAACATGATGATAAATCCCCACCAGCCACTATAATGACTTAGAGCACTACTAGGAAGCATTTAGAGAGGCTAGGAGGATGCAAAAGGTCATCATAAAATTCAGCCTAAAAAATAATACGAAAATAAAAAATAAAATGATAAAAACTGGACTTAATTATTATCTAATGAACCCACTAATAGTTAATAGTCACCCATGAATGCTTCTTGTCATGTTAATTGAGCTTTCCATTGTGTTGTCTTCAAGATGGACTCAAAGCATCTTCATCAAATTATTGAACCGGATCAAAGGAAACTTGAACCGGATCCGAATATGCTTCTTTCCACATGCTTAATGAATTCATGACCACATCATTCTCCCCTTCCTTGATGACAACCAAATTAGTGGGTTGCCTTGTTGATGATCTTAGGTTGAATTATCAAGCACAATTGATGAGACTTCCATAGAAACTTAAGAAAACATGTAGTATTCAATTCAAGAAAGAAAGAAACAAGAAAATGGTTGGAGATGAGAAGGGGGAGAGGCGCCACAAATCCAAGGGGATTTGATAAGCCTAGTGAAGATCGCCACAAAAGTCTTGGACTCTTGATAAGATCAAGGGGGTGGCTCAATCAAGAACCTTAGAGAGACAATACCCTCACAATTGGATTCAATCCAAAATCAACTTCTTAGTTTTTTTTTCATTCATCATACTCGAATTATATAGGCGATGGAGGGGTGCATACAAAAGGTCATCACTAGATGACAAATCCCCTTTCATGACTATGCCACTAAGTGGTGTAATAAAAGCATTTACTAATCCACTATGTGGCTAAATTACTATCCTACTTAAGTGACTAATAAAAAGTGGTTCCATAACTACTAAAGGAGTTACCTAGGCATGCAAGCCAAAGGTTGCCCATCCTAGAAGCTTCCAATTTCGTGCATCCTCATGAATTGGGCTTGGTCATCATAAAAATTTAGTGTAGCCCACACTTCATGGACACCAAAGTGAAGTTCCCCCAAAATTGGATCCACAAATAGCCTATTACTTTTTATTTAATTAGAAATAAGACTAGTAAATGGGCTTCCATGTAGCACACGACCTTCATCATCAAGGTTCTTCATGACACTTTGAATTTTAAAATAATAAAATCCTTGTAGTTTTCCTTCCACATGCTTAATGAATTCAGGATCATATCACAAGGTTTGCCATGCGTGGGTATACAAAGACGTAGACATTCTAACTCTTTGTTAATTGGTAACTTGCTTGGTTCTTACTCTTCTCTTTCACTCACTATATTTGCATACTTGTCTAATGATTTGCATAACTCTCAACATTTGTTATGAAGAAACAATTCTTGGGCCTATGTGTTGATGCATTTGTTGCTATTTCCTAGCCCTGTGCAATTCAACTCTAAAACCGAGTTGCACATTTCCAAAATTAAGAAAATTTGATTGCATCTTTAATCTCTTTTGGATTTACAATAAGTTTTCAAGGATTGCATACAGAAATGTTTGAAATGCTTAATAATGCACCCATCCATGCTTTACTTGTTTCTTCACCATCGTATAAACTTGAATGTGGTGCATCTCATGAAAATTTAGAGGGTTGTTTTGCTACCCCAAGAACACCAATTACTTATGTTGATGTGAGGGACAGTAGCCCAAAACTTGAGAATTCAACCTATGTTCACGAATTAAAACCGTTGGGAGGACATGCACAATGTTCCTATGTCATGACCTGAAGGTAAGTAAGGTGGTTGCATCAATCTCCAAAAGGTATAAATCGTGTATTTCTCGTTCCATTTCACATGTTTAGCGTTACAACCTTATGTGTTAAAAGTTCTTTCACTTTGTATTTGACCCCGGAGGGTGGGATGTACACTTAGCTTTACCTTAACTTTGAAGAACTAGAGGGGAAAAAACTAAGGTTTTCGATTTTAATGTAGGTAAGGAGGTCTTCAATTCGTGGTCGAATTGTCTTCAAGAAGGTGGGGATGGCGTGATCCTAAAATCGTAGCAAGAGGCAAGCCATGAAGCTAAAGTGGATGAAGAAGGAAAGTCACTCTCCTACTCGAAAAGGCAGTTCACGACCGTCATTGGAAGACTTAGGATTAGGAGTTTCATTTACATGTTTGTAATAATCTTAGGACTTTGAGTTTAGTTTGTATTAGGACTTAATTAGGCTTGTAATTGGGCTTAGGATTAAGTCATGGATGCCCACATAGCTAGAAGGAGGCGCGACGCTGTTGCATGAGCTTCCATCCATTTTGCCGTTTCATATAAATAGGCGTTTGTAACATATTTGAATAACTTTTTGACGAATGAATTGAATTTATCCAAGTTTGAGAAGTGTGAGCTAAGAGTAGTATCCTCTTTAGGTTCTTAAGTAGAACCATTGCCAGATTCTTATCAAGAGCTTCCGATCTCTTGCGGCGAATCAACCTAGGCTTTTATCACTTTTTCTAATCAATGGACTCGGTGTGGTGCCATTCCCTCCTCTTCTTGCCCCTCCATCTTCTCTATTCTTTACTTTAATTACTTGCAATCTATGTTGCTTCATGCACAACGGTGTCTTTACTTAGTACTTTATGATCTATTCGGTTTTCTTAGTTTTTGTCGCAATTACAACTCTTCTATTCTTGATCTTGTGAATTCACGGCTTAGGCTTGAGAATTGCACCCAAGGAGCTTGCATTTTACTTGCTTCATTAGCATTCTCTTGGTTAGCATTGTGATCACATTCTTGATCAAGTGTGTTTTCCCTCCAATTTTTCATTTGAATTTTAGTTCAATTCTGATCAAAGCTCTTAGATGGATTGATGACAACTAAATGGTGTGGTTGCCTTCTGAAGATCTTATGGTTGAATTCAAAGCATATCAATTTCGTGCTCTTCTTACGGAAACAAAATGAATCAACATAAAAGTGAAGAAAATAAGAAAATGGGAAGAAAGAGATGACGAGGCGCCGCAAACCAAGAAGGTTGGATAAGCCAAGTGATGTTTGCCACAAGAACCTTGTATTCTAGATAAGAACTAAGCTTGGTTCAACCAAGAGCCTAAGAGAACAATACTCTCACAAATGGAATTGATGCAAATTAACATCAAAGTCGTATTTCTCATGGTAGTAGGCACATACATAACCCCCACTTTGAATGGCCTAGATCCTGACTTAAATGGCCAATAAACAATTCAAGACAGCCACCAATACACTTCAAGACTCGCCTACCATCTCTTCATTTTGAGTTGTTACAATTGCTTTGCAAATTAAAAGTGTAACACCCACCCAAACAATTGAAGGAAGCCACCAAGACACTCATAACTCACCATCAAACAATTGAAGTCAGCCACTAAACCCCCTAATTATCACGCCTACCATCTCATAATTATGGGTGGTTACACTTGCTTTTCAAATTAAAAGTGTAACACCCATAACTTACCATTTATTCACTCAACTAAATGAGGAGTTTCTTATAGCATGCAAGCTAAAGATTCCCTTCTCGAGGACCCTCTAAAACTCGTGTAACTTCATGGGAAGATGGGCTTGACCTTCATGCAATTCTTAGTGTAGCCCACTTACAAAGTAGCCAAAATTGGATCCACTCACATAACCCATTACACTAATTGAATTGAATTGAAAACAAACAAACAAGTAAGTGAAGCATATGCACGCCCCTTGTCATCATTATGGGCCTTCTAGTTGACTAAGACAAGTCACCAACTTGGGCTCCATTCCTTCTAGGCTTGAGTTTGGGCTTGCTTCCATCAAAGTAGTCACCAATTGTTTCAAAACTTCTTGGGCTTCCTTAGTTCTTGATCTTGTCATAGGCCCACCAAGTCCTTGAAGTGCTTCTTGGTCTATGTTCCTTATTGGGCCCATATAATAGATACTACATTTCCTTGATTCAATCAGGATCACATCATTTGGTATCTAGAGCTAGTCCCTAGGAGCTTTTGGATTCGGTTTTGTAGTTTGAAAATTTGAAATCGGCGCCAAAAATCTTTTTGAATTTCGTGTAGATTCTTGATATTTGATCTTGAATTGTGTTGTTTTGTGGTTATTTGATGTTGAATAGTTGATTGCTTCAGTTAGTAGTGATAATACTAGGTGAAGGAGCATCAATTTTGAATTTCATGTCCTTGAGCCAAAAGCGAAAAAGGCCAAAAGAGAGAAAAAGAAAGGAGTTGAGGCAAAAGTAGAGAGGAATGTGGAGAGCTTGTTCATAACAAAAAAGAGTAAATACTCAATTTGGTCCCTGAAATTGTAGGGTTGTATCAACTTAGTCCTTCACATTATCAATATTTCAAAATGATCCCTGGAATTATAGAAAGTTAATCAGATTCGTCCCTCCGTTGATATTTGCATGGACCATAATGACATTAAGTTGGTAATGTCAGGGATGCATTTGAAACTAAGTGAATAATGTCAGGGATGCATTTGCTACATTTTGAAATTCCAAGGATCATTTTGGAATATTGATAATGTGGGGGACTAAATTGATACGACCTTACAATTCCAGGGATCAAATTGAGTATATATTCTAACAAAAAAGGAAATAGAATTCGATGAGAGTGATACTAGAGAAAAAGAGATAAAAGAAGGTGAGGAAATTGAGTTTGTGCATTACAAGGAAGCAGACCAAGGTTTGCCATGCGTGGTATACAAAGACGTAGGCATTCTAACTCTTTGTTACTTGGTAACTTGCTTGGTTCTTACTCTTCTCTTTCACTCACTATATTTGCATACTTGTTTAATGATTTGCATAACTCTCAACATTTGTTATGAAGAAACAATTCTTGGGCCTATGTGTTGATGCATTTGTTGCTATTTCCTAGCCCTGTGCAATTCAACTCTTAAACCGAGTTGCACATTTCCAAAATTAAGAAAATTTGATTGCATCTTTAATCTCTTTCGGATTTACAATAAGTTTTCAAGGATTGCATATAAAAATGTTTGAAATGCTTAATAATGCACCCATCCATGCTTTACTTGTTTCTTCACCATCGTATAAACTTGAATGTGGTGCATCTCATGAAAATTTAGAGGGTTGTTTTGCTACCCCAAGAACACCAATTACTTATGTTGATGTGAGGGACAGTAGCCCAAAACTTGAGAATTCAACCTATGTTCACGAATTAAAACCGTTGGGAGGACAAGCACAATGTTCCTATGTCATGACCCGAAGGTAAGTAAGGTGGTTGCATCAATCTTCAAAAGGTATAAATCGTGTATTTCCCGTTCCATTTCACTTGTTTAGCTTTACAACCTTACGTGTGAAGAGTTCTTTCACTTTGTATTTGACCCCGGAGGGTGGGATGTACACTTAGCTTTACCTTAACTTTGAAGAACTAGAGGGGAAAAAACTAAGGTTTTCGATTTGAATGTAGGTATGGTGGTCTTCAATTCGTGGTCGAATTGTCTTCAAGAAGGTGGGGATGGCGTGATCCTAAAATCGTAGCAAGAGGCAAGCCATGAAGCTAAAGTGGATGAAGAAGCAAAGTCACTCTCCTACTCGAAAAGACAGTTCTCGACCGTCATTGGAAGACTTAGGATTAGGAGTTTCCTTTACATGTTTGTAATAATCTTAGGACTTTGAGTTTAATTTGTATTAGGACTTATTTAGGCTTGTAATTGGGCTTAGGATTAAGTCATGGATGCCCACATAGCTAGAAGGAGGCGCGAGGCTTTTGCATGAGCTTCCATCCATTTTGCCGTTTCCTATAAATAGGCATTTGTAACATATTTGAATAACTTTTTGACGAATGAATTGAATTTATCCAAGTTTGAGAAGTGTGAGCTAAGAGTAGTATCCTCTTTAGGTTCTTAAGTAGAACCATTGCCAGATTCTTATCAAGAGCTTCCGATCTTGATGACAACCAAATGGTGTGGTTGCCTTTTAACGATCTTATGGTTGAATTCAAAACAAGTAAATTTCGTGTTCTTCTTTGGAAGCAATATGAATCAACATAAAAGTGAAAAAAAAAAAATGGTGAGGAAAGAGATGGTGTTGGCGCCACAAACCAAGAAGGTTTGATAAGCCAAGTGATGTTCGCCACAAGATCCTTGGATTCTTTATAAGAACTAAGTTTGGTTCAACCAAGAACCTTGGAGAACAATATTCTCACAAATGGAATTAATCCAAATTGAACATCCAAGTTTTCTTATTCCATGTTTCTCGGTGCATACATATAGTAGTCATCCAACTCTTGGCATCCAAAGACAAGGCATAACCCCCACTTTGAATGGCCAAATTCCTAACTTAAATGACCACTAAAACAAGGCAAGTCAGCCCCAACCCTCATCATGCACGCCTACCACTCTCTTTTCATGGGTGGTTACACTTTGCTTGTCAAATTAAAAGTGTAACACCCAAACAATTGAAGGCAGCCATCAAACACTCATAACTCACCATCAAGCAATTGAATTCAACCCCAAGACACTCATTATTCACGCCTACACTCCCTTTATTATGGGTGGTTACACTTTGCTTTTCAAATTAAAAGTGTAACACCCATAAGTTACAATTTATTCACTCAACTTAATGAGGAGTTTCTTATAGCATGCAAGCTAAAGATTCCCTCCCCAAGACCCTCTAATCACGTGTAGCAACATAGGAAATATGGGCTAGACCTTCATGCAACTCTTAGTATAGCCCACTAATAGAGAATGCCAAATTGGATCCACTCACATAACCCATTACACTTATTGAATTGAAAATAAGCAAACAACTAAATGAAGCAAGTTCACGCCCCCCTTGTCATCACTATGGGCCTTCTATTTGACCAAGATAAGTCAACTACTTGGGCTCCATTCCTTCTTGACTTGCAATTGGGCTTGTGTCCATTAAAAGATCCACCATTTGATTTAAAACTTCTTGGGCTTTCTTAGCTCTTGCTCTTGCCATAGGCCCACCAAGTCTTTGTAGTGCTTCTTGGTCCATGTTCCTTAGTGGGCTCATATCATACCCTCCTTCTTTAAATGAATTCGACCTCGAATTCACCTCCTTCATAACCTTGAAATTCATTTGTGTGACAAGTGAGGGAGTGTAGTGAGGAAACACAAATCATGGCACACAATGGAGATAGTCCACCACCTTCACCAAGGTCCGCGGTCATTCTTGCACGAATGACTACTCAAATGCAAGCCCTTCAAAGGCAAATGGAGACAATGCAAGCCAACTATGATCAACAACTTGCCAACCTTCAAAATGATGAGTCTAGTGGCAACGAAAGTGAAAGAGGAAGGCCTAGAAGACATAGAGGAGGAGGACATAGAGGAAGGAGGCATGATGAAAGGCTTGAGGGGGTCAAAATCAAAGTTACTCCCTTTCTTGGGAAGAACGATCCGGAGGCTTACTTGGAGTGGGAGTTTAAAATAGAACAAGTTTTTGATTGTAATTCTTACAATGAAAGCAAGAAGTTGAAAGTAGCCGCCCTTGAGTTAAAATAATATGCCCTTGTGTGGTGGGACCAATTACAAAAAGAAAGGAGGAGACATGGAGGAAAAGTCATAGACACTTGGGAGGAGATGAAGTATGTCATGAGAAAGATATTTGTCCCAAATCATTATCAAAGGGACATTCACAACAAATTGCAAAGACTTACCCAAGGGACCAAAAGTGTAGATAAATATTTCAAGGAGATGGAATTGGCCTTACTTAGGTCCAATTTTCAAGAAGATAAGGAGGCTGCCATGGCAAGATTCTTCCATGGCTTGAATGAAGATATTCAAGACATAGTGGGATTACAAAATTATGTGGAGCTTGAGGATTTGGTACAACAAGCAATCAAGGTGGAGCAACAAATTAAGAGGAGGAAGTTCAAATATTCTTCTTCTTCTTCTCCAAAATTTCCATCATTAAAATCTTCCTTATCTCTAAAGCAAGTTAGTGAGGATCAAATAAAAATGAGAGAAAAGAGGGAGCAAGAGAGAAAAGAAAAACAGAGTGCTAAAAAGATTGAGAAAAGATCTTCCTTATCTCTAAATTTGCATGTTAAAATGCCTAATTTGTGTTATCTCCATAAATCTAGTTTAAGTGTTGAAACCGTAAGGCATGATATGTTTAATACAAAATATTCTTCTACACTTGATTTGAGGATTAGGAGCCAACACTTAAATGAATTCCTTGAGAAGTATGTTGTTGTGCTTTCTAATGATCACTTGGTTCATGACAACAATTTGGAAGTTTGTGTTGAATTTCTAAGAGAAAGTTTGTTTGCTAACTTGGTCACTTACTCTTTTATCCAAAATAAAGTTAGCAATTTGAGGTTTGTTATGAGCACTAAAAGTTTGCATGTGGCATTAATTGATGGGTTCACAACTGCACCCCTTCTTACTCTACCAATTCTTGTGAATTCTTCTAAGCTTCCATATGATGCTACTAATGTGTTTGAGGGGCTTGTTTTATCTCAAAAAGAGCCATACTTTGTTTTTGATGAGGAGAATATTAATGAGGTTCAATTTGCCTTGGAGTCTTTGCAAAGACAAAGTACTTTCTCTTTTGTCACCAAGATCAAGCCTAGCAAGGTACATTTGGTCATATATGTCAACTCATGGAGGTATAACTTTGTGCTTACCTTTAAAATTCCCTACCTTGGCTATAAATGTGTTGAGATGTTGATTGTACAAGATGAACATGTTTGTCACCAGTACAATGGGTGATTTCTCTCAATGTCCATTTGACCCCGGTGGAAGGGTTGACATTGTTCTTCATGTAATTGACTTTCAATTTTTTTTTTCGTCATGTAGGTTATGAAGGAGGTGAATTCGAGGTCGAATTCATTTAAAGAAGGAGGGTATGATATGAGCCCACTAAGGATTATGGACCAAGAAGCACTAAAAAGACTTGTTGAGCCTATGACAAAAGCAAGAGTCAAGAAAGCCCAAGAAGTTCAAAACCAAATGGATCTTTTAATGGGCACAAGCCCAAGTGCAAGTCAAGAAGACATTGAGCCCAAGTTGGTATCTTGCATCATCCAACTAGAAGATTCATAATGTGGGGCGCATGACATGAAGAAGATTCCAATTTTAGTGGTTTTTCTTTTATTTTTCAATAAGTGTATGTGGGTCCAATTTGTTTAAATGTTACAATTGGATTCCTTCATAGTCTTACACGAAATTAGAGAGTCTTGGGGAGGGAATCTTTAGCTTGCATGCTATTAGAAACTCCTCATTAAGTTGAGTCAATAAATTGTAAGTTATGGATGTTACACTTTTATTTTGCAAAGCAAAGTGTAACCACCCATCATGAAGGAGAGTAGGCGTGACATTGAGTGGCTTGGAGCTGAATTCAATTGCTTGATGGTGAGTTATGAGTGCTTGATGGGCTGCCTTCAATTGTTTGAGTGTTACACTTTTAATTTGACAAACAAAGTGTAATCACCCATGAAGAAGGAAGGGTAGGCGTGTATGAATCGGTTTGGGGGCTGAATTGATTTTGTTTTAGTGGTCATCAAGTTAGGAATTAGGCCATTCAAAGTGGGGTTATGCCTTGTCTTTGGATGCCAAGAGTTGGATGACTATTATATGTATGCACCTAAAACCTTGAGAAATACAACTTGGATGTTGAATTTGTATTAATTCCATTTGTGAGAGAATTGTTTCTCCTAGGTTCTTGGTTGAACCAAACTTAGTTCTTATCAAGAATCCAAGGTTCTTGTGGCGAACATCACTTGGCTTATCAAATCTTCTTGGTTTGTGGCGCCTCATCATTTCTTTCTTCACCATTTTCATATTTTCTTCACTTTTATGTTGATTCATTTTATTCATTAAGAAGAGCACGAAATTATCATGCTTAGAATTCAACCATAAGATCATCAAAAGGCAACCTCACCATTTGGTTGTCATCAACTCCCTCACTTGTCACACAAATGAATTTTCTCTCTTTTGGCTTTTTCCACACAAGTAGTAAATTTGCACTCTTACCTTTTTCCTCTCAAATGTTCTCCTTTAGTTCTTAGAGGAATCAAAAACAAAACACAAAAATACCAAAATTCAAGTAACAAAATCACAAAAACTTATCAAAACAAAGAACAAAGGCTAGAAAAGAAAAGGTTTAGAAATAAGAAACAAAGGAAGAAAGGAACAAATATTTTCAACACACAAATTGCTCAATTGAATTTTTCTCTTCTCTTTTTTTTTTTTCCTACTATTCACCACTTTTTTTTTTAACTTGTTGAAGAGAATCATTCTTGGAAACTTTGTTTTTGGAGCAATACACAACAACCACGAAATTTCCCTTCAAGAATAGAATGAAAGTAAATTTTGTTTTGGTTTTTGGAAAGAAAAGAAGAAAGAGTAGAAGATGAAGAAGAAAATAGAATCAAGAACACAAACAAAAATTCAACCAAAGCCTAAGCTTTGATACCACTTGATGACAACCAAATTGTGTGGTTGCCTTTTAACGATCTTATGGTTGAATTCAAAACAAGTAAATTTCGTGTTCTTCTTTGGAAGCAATATGAATCAACATAAAAGTGAAAAAAATAAGAAAACGGTGAGGAAAGAGATGGTGTAGGCGCCACAAACCAAGAAGGTTTGATAAGCCAAGTGATGTTCGCCACAAGAACCTTGGATTCTTGATAAGAACTAAGTTTGGTCCTAGGAGAACAATATTCTCACAAATGGAATTAATCCAAATTGAACATCCAAGTTGTCTTATTCCATGTTTCTAGGTGCATACATATAATAGTCATCCAACTCTTGGCATCCAAAGACAAGGCATAACCCCCACTTTGAATGGCCTAATTCCTAACTTAAGTGACCACTAAAACAAATCAAGTTAGCCCCAGCCCTCATCATGCACGCTTACCACTCTCTCTTCATGGGTGGTTACACTTTGCTTGTCAAATTAAGAGTGTAACACTCAAACAATTGAAGGCAGCCACTAAACACTCATAACTCACCATCAAGCAATTGAATTCAGCCCCAAGACACTCATTATTCACGCCTACACTCCCTTTATTATGGGTGGTTACACTTTGCTTTTCAAATTAAAAGTGTAACACCCATAACTTACAATTTATTCACTCAACTTAATGAGGAGTTTCTTATAGCAAGCAAGCTAAAGATTCCCTCCCCAAGACCCTCTAATCACGTGTAGCAAAATAGGAAATAGGCTAGACCTTCATGCAACTCTTAGTGTAGCCCACTAATAGAGAATGCCAAATTGGATCCACTCACATAACCCATTACACTTATTGAATTGAAAATAAACAAACAACTAAATGAAGCAAGTTCACGTCCCCCTTGTCATCACTATGGGCCTTCTATTTGAGTAAGATAAGTCACCAACTTGGGCTCCATTCCTTCTTGACTTGCAATTGGGCTTGTGTCCATTAAAAGATCCACCATTTGATTTAAAACTTCTTGGGCTTTCTTAGCTCTTGCTCTTGCCATAGGCCCACCAAGTCTTTGTACTGCTTCTTGGTCCATGTTCCTTAGTGGGCTCATATCAGATCTCTTGCGGCGAATCAACCTAGGCTTATCACTTCCTCTAATCAATGGACTCGGTGTGGCGCCATTCCCTCCTCTTTTTGCCACTCCATCTTCTCTATTCTTTACTTTAATTACTTGCAATCTATGTTGCTTCATGCACAATGGTGTCTTTACTTAGTACATTATGATCAATTTGGTTTTCTTAGTTTTAGTCGAAATTACAACTTTTCTATTCTTGATCTTGTGAATTCACGGCTTAGGCTTGAGAATTGCATCCAAGGAGCTTGCACTTGGATTGTACTTGCTTCATTAGCATTCTCTTGGTTGGCATTAGGATCACATTCTTGATCAAGTGTGTTTTCCCTCCAATTTTTCATTTGAATTTTAGTTCAATTTTGATCAAAGCTCTTAGATAGATTGATGACAACCAAATGGTGTGGTTGCCTTATGAAGATCTTATGGTTGAATTCAAAGCATATCAATTTCGTGCTCTTCTTATGGAAACAAAATGAATCAACATAAAAGTAAAGAAAATGGAAAGAAAGAGATGACGAGGCGTCGCAAACCAAGAAGGTTTGATAAGCCAAGTGATGTTCGCCCCAAGAACCTTGTATTCTTGATAAGAACTAAGCTTGGTTCAACCAAGAACCTAAGAGAACAATACTCTCACAAATGGAATTGGTCCAAATTAACATCAAAGTTGTATTTCTCATGGTAGTAGGCGCATACATATAGTTGTACCAGCTTTTGGCATCCAAAGACAATGCATAACCCCCACTTTGAATGGCCTAGATCCTAACTTAAATGGCCACTAAACAATTCAAGACAGCCACCAATACACTTCAAGACTCGCCTACCATCTCTTCATTTTGAGTTGTTACAATTGCTTTGCAAATTGAAAGTGTAACACCCAAACAATTGAAGGAAGCCACCAAGACACTCATAACTCACCATCAAACAATTGAAATCAGCCACTAAACTCCCTAATTATCACGCCTACCATCTCATAATTATGGGTGGTTACACTTGCTTTTCAAATTAAAAGTGTAACACCCATAACTTACCATTTATTCACTCAACTAACTGAGGAGTTTCTTATAGCATGCAAGCTAAAGATTCCCTCCTCCAGGACCCTCTAAAACTCATGTAACTTCATGGGAAAGATGGGCTTGACCGTCATGCAATTCTTAGTGTAGCCCACTAACAAAGTAGCCAAAATTGGATCCGCTCACATAACCCATTACACTAATTGAATTGAAAACAAACAAACAAGTAAGTGAAGCATATGCACGCCCCATGTCATCATTATGGGCCTTCTAGTTGACTAAGACAAGTCACCAACTTGGGCTCCATTCCTTCTAGGCTTGAGTTAGGGCATGCTTCCATCAAAGTAGTCACCGATTGTTTCAAAACTTCTTGGGCTTTCTTAGTGCTTGATCTTGTCATAGGCCCACCAAGTCCTTGAAGTGCTTCTTGGCCCATGTTCCTTATTGGGCCCATATCATAGATACTACATTTCCTTGATTCAATCAGGATCACATCATTTGGTATCTAGAGCTAGTCTCTAGGAGCTTTTGGATTCGGTTTTGTAGCTAGAAAATTTGAAATCGGCGCCAAAAATCTTTTTGAATTTCGTGTAGATTCTTGATATTTGATCTTGAATTGTGTTGTTTTGTGGTTAATTGATGTTGAATAGTTGATTCCTTCAGTTAGTAGTGATAATATTAGGTGAAGGAGCATCAATTTTGAATTTCATGTCCTTGAGCCAAAAGCGAAAAAGGCCAAAAGAGAGAAAAAGAAAGAAGTTGAGGCAAAAGTAGAGAGGAATGTGGAGAGCTTTCTCATAACAAAAAAGGAGATAGAATTCGATGAGAGTGATACTAGAGAAAAAGAGATAAAAGAAGGTGAGGAAATTGAGTTTGTGCATTACAAGGAAGCAAACCAAGGTTTACCATGCGTGAGTATACAAAGACATAGACATTCTAACTCTTTGTTACTTGGTAACTTGCTTGGTTCTTACTCTTCTCTTTCACTCACTATATTTGCATACTTGTTTAATGATTTGCATAACTCTCAGCATTTGTTATGAAGGAACAATTCTTGGGCCTTTGTGTTGATGCATTTGTTGCTATTTCCTAGCCCTGTGCAATTCAACTCTAAAACCGAGTTGCACATTTCCAAAATTAAGAAAATTTGATTGCATCTTTAATGTCTTTTGGATTTACAATAAGTTTTCAAGGATTGCATACAGAAATGTTTGAAATGCTTAATAATGCACCCATCCATGCTTTACTTGTTTCTTCACCATCGTATAAACTTGAATGTGGTGCATCTCTTGAAAATTTTGAGGGTTGTTTTGCTACCCCAAGAACACCAATTACTTATGTTGATGTGAGGGACAGTAGCCTAAAACTTGAGAATTCAACCTATGTTCACGAATTAAAACAATTGGGAGGACAAGCAGAATGTTCCTATGTCAAGACCCGAAGGTAGGCAAGGTGGTTGAATCAATCTTCAAAAGGTATAACTCGTGTACTTCCCGTTCCATTTCGCGTGTTTAGCTTTGCAACCTTACGTGTGAAGAGTTCTTTCACTTTGTATTTGACGCCGGAGGGTGGGATGTACACTTAGCTTTACCTTAACTTTGAAGAACTAGAGGGGGAAAAACTAAGGTTTTCGATTTTAATGTAGGTATGGAGGTCTTCAATTCGTGGTCGAATTGTCTTCAAGAAGGTGGGGATGGCATGATCCTAAAATCGTAGCAAGAGGCAAGCCATGAAGCTAAAGTGGATGAAGAAGCAAAGTCACTCTCCTACTCGAAAAGGCAGTTCACGACCGTCATTAGAAGACTTAGGATTAGGAGTTTCATTTACATGTTTGTAATAATCTTAGGACTTTGAGTTTAATTTGTATTAGGACTTAATTAGGCTTGTAATTGGGCTTAGGATTAAGTCATGGATGCCCACATAGCTAGAAGGAGGCGCGAGGCTGTTGCATGTGCTTCCATCCATTTTGCCGTTTCATATAAATAGGCGTTTGTAGCATATTTGAATAACTTTTTGACGAATGAATTGAATTTATACAAGTTTGAGAACCATTGCCAGATTCTTATCAAGAGCTTCCGATCTCTTACGGCGAATCAACCTAGGCTTATCACTTCTTCTAATCAATGGACTCGGTGTGGCGCCATTCCCTCCTCTTCTTTCCCCTCCATCTTCTCTATTCTTTACTTTAATTACTTGCAATCTATGTTGCTTCATGCACAACGGTGTCTTTACTTAGTACTTTATGATCAATTCAGTTTTCTTAGTTTTAGTCGAAATTACAACTCTTCTATTCTTGATCTTATGAATTCACAGCTTAGGCTTGAGAATTGCACCCAAGGAGCTTGCATTGTACTTGCTTCATTAGCATTCTCTTGGTTGGCATTGTGATCACATTCTTGATCAAGTGTGTGTTTTCCCACCAATTTTTCATTTGAATTTTAGTTCAATTTTGATCAAAGCTCTTAGATAGATTGATGACAACCAAATAGTGTGGTTGTTGCAACACCCTTTCCCAAGTGTCACATTCCCGAACGTTTATAAGGCCGAAAATATTTATTAATGCGGAAAATACGACTTTTCTTTTTCTTTTCTTTTCATAAAGATGTAATGGTGATGACAACCAAATTAGTGGGTTGCTTTGTTGATGATCTTAGGTTGAATTATCAAGCACAATTGGTGAGACTTTCATAGAAACGTAAGAATACATGTATTGTTCAAATCAAGAAAGTAGAAAAACAGAAAATGGATGAAGATGAGGAAAGGGAGAGGCGCCACAAATCCAAGGGGATTTGATAAGCCTAGTGAAGATCGCCACAAAAGTCTTGGACTCTTGATAAGATCAAAGGGGGTGGCTCAATCAAGAACCTAAGAGAGACAAAACCCTCACAATTGGAATCAATCCAAAATCAACTTCTAAGTTTTCTTTTCCATTCATCATACTCGAATTATATAGGAGATGGAGGGGTGCATACAAAAGGTCATCACTAGATGACAAAACCCCTTTCATGACTATGCCACTAAGTGGTGTAATAAAAGCATTTACTAATCCACTAAGTGGCTAAATTATTATCCTACTTAAGTGACTAATAAAAAGTGGTTCCATAACTTCTAAAGGAGTTACCTAGGCATGCAAGCCAAAGGTTGCCCTCCTAGAAGCTTCCAATTTCGTGCATCCTCATGAATTGGGCTTGGTCATCATACAAATTTAGTGTAGCCCACCTTCATGGACACCAAAGTGAAGTTCCCCCAAAATTGGATCCACAATAGCCTATTACATTTTATTTAATTAGAAATAAGACTAGTAAATGGGGTTCCAAGTAGCACACGCCCTTCATCATCATGGTTCTTCAAGACACTTTGAATTTTAACATAATAAAATCCTTGTAGTTTTCCTTCCACATGCTTAATGAATTCAGGATCACATCAAATGGGATTAGTAAAGGTAATAAATAATACTAATAAGTGAACTTAAGTTCACCATGCATTACTAGGACATATTGTATTATAAATACAGAAACAGAAAACGGAAAACAGAAACATCAACATTACTATATACAGACATAAGTCTAATGTATGACTGACATTAGAAATACAATAAGTACTAGGAGTCATAGCTCCCAAAAGGTACTACAAAAACTGACCTAGTCTGGCCAACAACAAAACTAAAACAGCAAAAGAGTCCACCTCCGAACTCAAAAGGACACCGAACCATCATCGCGTCCATCTGTTCAAGCAGCAACAGCAAGTACCAGTAGAAAACATACAGATATGGGTGAGATTCCCGTTCATCAACACAACAAAACAGCAGTACCCAACATGTTAAACAGTTAAACAGCATACTAAAACCCTCAATATAGATCATGTTAACAGTTAACGGTATAATATAATGCATTCTTAAACAGAACAACGATGTATAACAGTAAATGTAAACATCAATGGCCATGCAATGCAGTGCAATGTACATGACTCAATGCCAATGTCACTGGGTACTACTCTGACCCCTACTCCATGGAGCTAACAAAACATTCGGAAAGAGTGAATGGGAGGACATGTTCCGGTTTCTGCCAGCCATGAGTAAGATGCTACAACATTCGTAACGTGCACGTATCTGGCTTTACGGTAACACTCTCTGATATGATCCTGAATTCATTAAGCATGTGGAAGGAAAACTACAAGGATTTTATTATTTTAAAATCATGCAAACCAAGAATGGTGTCCATTTTAAGGCCAAATTGATTTTTTGATGAAAATTTTATTTTCATTAGTGATGAACATGTCTACTTGTTTTAGCTGTATCTTTCGCTACAGATGTCTGATTGATGTATTCTTTGGTGCGTTGGAAAGCTAAGGAAATTATCTACGAATAGTATTTCAATCCTCTTGACCGGATTCGGCTTCTATCATGGTGAGAAACGGGATGGAAGTTAAGCACAAAGTTCTGGACGGATTTGACCCATTTGATTTTGATATTTATTTGTCTTTTGGGCTACATGGGTCATGAATTACAAAGCTATTCTAGTATGTTCCATTATTTTGATGACAAAGGAGGGCAACCTTTGGCTTACATGCCTAGGTAACTCCTTTTTAATAGCCACTTAGTGGAGTAGTTATGCCTTTATCTTTATTAGCCTTAGTGGGATATTTTCTAGTTTTATGAGGGGGGTTAAGTTACTTCATGGTGACCTTTTGTTTGCATCTTTCATGCATGCAGCCCCTCCACTATATATATTTGAATATGATGAATAAAAATATAACTTGGATGTTGAATTTGGAGTAATTCCATTTGTGAGAATTATTTCTCTTCGGTTCTTCATTGAGCCAACCCTTTGATCTTATCAAGAGTCCAAGATTCTTGTGGCGATCCTCACCTTGGCTTATCAATTCCCCTTGGAATTGTGGCGCCTACCTTCCATTTCTTATCTTGGCCATTTTTTTGTATTCTTCTTCTTTGAATTTTGATTGTCACTCAAGGATAGATCCGAATTTTTATATGTTCCTTCCTTAGGATCATATCACTCTCGACCAAACATGAAAAGTACGGCATCTAGTAGAGGATATCAGTGTATTGCACGGATTCGCCACGACACAGAAGAATCACCAACTGGTCACATGTCAGCCCTTCCAACCCTGATACCTCCAAAAAGACCATTGAAGATCGTCACTGTAAGATTCGCACCCGCATCAAGGTGTAAGCTCAACTCCTAGGCTCAAGGCCTTACAACTATGCACATGAAATGCCAATGCTTACACAAAGCAGATGCGATAAAGCAATGTCTATCCATTGGATAGACCTCAAGGTTCACTTCCTTAGAAATTACACACATCTTTGTTTTACAAAACATTTATCCATCGGATAAATATCTCGTGATTCCTTTAGAATGATCCAGACTGCTTTCAGAATCGCCGACTGTCCCCACAAACCAACGCAAGTCTTTTCAGCGTGTTTTGTCCTCACTCACATGCTTTCTAGGAAACTTCCCAGAAGGTCACCCATCCCATAATTACTCTAAGTCAAGCACGCTTAACAATAAAGTTCTTATGTTCTAAGTTCCCGAAAAGAAGATAAATCTTGTTGGTATGGGTAGTACCAATCAATTCTTATATGCCTTCCTTTAGCTATACAGTCCCATACCTGCATAGCCTCAGGATTCCTTCCACTGTACAGTCTCATACCTGCACAGCCTCAGGATCCCTCTCATTCCGGTTATCACAAGACGGAAACAATTGAACGATTAACCTGGATCCGAATTACCGGTCCGTCATCGAACTACTATTTCAAAAACCAAAACGTTTCATGTTTGTGTTTACGTCTTATGAATTATGTCCCAAGTCCTAAGCATTATGAATAAGGATTGAGAATCCTCTTAGACGAGTCTTTAAGCCTTTCTAAGGTATTAATCCTTGATTTTCAATTAAGGAAATAAGTGTTGATTCACTTAAGTCTTATGAAGTCATTGATGTACTAGGTCATCAATGGTATAGTATATGGTCTTGTTCCACCACATACCATACTTAATTATTCCTTGTCTTCAACTCTAAGTTTTTAATGCGTAAAACTTAACGAGTTGAGTTAAAAACTCCTTTATAAACCAAAACAACTTCTCAATTGAAAACTCATTTGATTTGAAACAACATTTGAACTAATTACTCTATTTTTAGCATTTTCTAAAACATGAAATTCGCTTAGCGGAGTTAAATTCGCTTAGCAAAAAAATGAGGCAGTAATACCTCTTTGAAAACTCCCCTGTATCGCTGGGCGAGAAATGGCTCGCTCAGCGAAATTCACTTCGTGCGCTTAGCGAAGATTATTTCGCTTAGTGAAAAGGAGGCAGTGATGCCTAACTTGTATTTTCTCTGTTTTCGCCCAGCGAAATTGGATTCTCGTAGCGAAAATTGCCTTGAAACAAGACATTAACCTTGTTAAAGAAAAGCCTTATGGAACTATATTGATTCTCATGAAACTTGTCATTTGTCCACTTTTAAGTTACTTGATTAACTAGATGAACTACGTATAAGGCATAAAACATGTTTCACTTTGGTGAAAACAGTTTGAGATTTAAACTTTGTTTGATCTTTGGATCAAAATCACTTATGGTTTTTCTTTGAAAAACATAAGTTATTAAAACATTTTCCTTACTTGAAAACTTAATTGTTCAAGAACTATTCATGCTCTACCTTTTCTCAAGGTTATGTCTAAAAGCCAACTATGCATCAATGTGAAGATTTACTTCACCAAACTAACCAAGTTATGGCTTACAAAACTTACACAATTATGATAAACAACAAATGCATCATTACATCATAACCAAAACATAAGAGTCCATCACACATCATAGCCTTATAATCAATCATAAAAGTCCATACTAGATCTAGTGATCAAAGTAGGTTTTTCAACATACATGGAAATGATTTTCATTCAATCACATCATGATCAACATATGCTAGAGCACACTACAACACACTAAAGCATAAACTCATCAAGACAACTTTGTTCTTCAAGAGAACTTAACAACACTTAACAATTAAAAGTGAACCCAAACTAAAGGGTTTCACCCACACATAAACTTAAACAACCATCTTCACCACCACCATCTTGGTGTGATGAGGTTCACCCCCCATACCTGTTGAAGAGCAGATTCCCGGATCAAAGTCGGTTGATCGGTTTGTGAACCTCCTGATAATCGTCACCAACTACAAACAACCAAACAATCAAACATCAAACATCAAACAAGACAAATCTCATCTATTCCTCCTCAAAGAGGATTCGGTCCTACCCTAAGAAATTTAGCTAGAGATGTCCAAACTTTCTAATCTTTTGGATGATTGATCCTTAGGTACTCCTATCACCAAAACAAGTCTTATTCCTTAAAACTTGAATCAAAAACTCAACCTTTTTCACATCTAAGATTTCGGCCACTTTTGAAAGAAAAGGCTAGAAAACTCATTTGGTTTCATGCTCTTGAATGGTGAAAGAGAATGATGAGACTAGTTCATAGAAAGTGATTTGGTATCAAAAGGATTTTTCTACACTTTTCTATGGATTTTCAAAGTTCTAGATCTAAACTTGGATCTTCATGAATCAAGTGATTCAAGAGATGAAATAGAGAAATTGAGAGAGTTAAGATGAGGATCATACCTCCTAGGATCAACGATTAGTGAAGAAGAAACAAGTTTTCACCCAAAAACTTCAACTTTTGAAGATCAAACTAGGGTTTTTGTAAAGAACTTTTGATGAACACTCAAGAACTCATGAAGAACAAGTGAGAGAAAGAAGAGAGAGAGAGAGAAAGAAGGTGTGGTCGCATGGCCAAGTGGGGTGAGGGTTTTACAGCCATTTTGCCTTCATGGCAAACTTGTAAATCAACAAAAAGGGTAATTTGGTAATTCCTTCAAAGACTAGGGGCATTTTGGTCATTTCCCTTATAAATATCTAGATATTTCTAGAAAGGTAATGATGACATGGTGAGTCACAGGGTCAGAATGGTTATTCCATAAATTCTCAGGGGCAAAACGGTCTTTTCATTCAAGGGCAAATGGTAATTATGAAAAGGGTCAAGGGCATTTTAGTCATTTCATGTCCAGATATTTTCTAAACGTAATCATTACACTGATGAGTCACTGATGAGTCATAGCCCACCATGTGACTTCAACCTTATCCGTAGCGGGTCACTGAAATCTCGTATTCAGCTCCATTCTTCACCCGATTTAGGTTTTCGCCCAAGAAAGTCGTATGACGACTTATTTATTTTGAATTAGGTCTCGATAGTAGAAAAAGGCTACTATCCGTGAAAAACACAGACCGGGCTCCGTTTGAGCTTTTGCCCGAAACTTAACCACAGCTTCCTATGGTTGTGTAGGACATTCCTATGTGGTCAGAATATTTTATTTCACTCTCTAAACCCTCCAATAAAATACAAACGTTAAAATACTGGAGAATTAGAAAACGTGAAAATCGGGGCGTTACATTCCTACCCCTCTTAAAAGAATTTCGTCCTCGAAATTCTATGACTTAAAACTAAACCTACTCGGTCACTGAAGATTAAGCAAAGAAATTTTCAACAAAGGAAATTTTTCCTGGTCTTGGTCTCATGAGAAAGTATACAAAAGAATTTTACCATTCTGGAATGAATACAGGAATATCCGGTATGCAAAAAGACTCTTCAATAGGTTCGTGAGTGTAAAAATGCATAGCTAATACATGTGTACATCCATGACTCTAACAAAGTCCCTTCTTTCATAAGAACCTTCCAATAAATTTGGGAATCAAAAAATATACAGTCTGGCAAAAATCAGACTGGATCACCTTCACCAAAAGTAAAAGTGATTAGACTAAGTTTCATCAAGAAACTTCCAGTATCAAGAAGTTGTTTATGTTATAACTCAAGAAATAGTCATAACGAAACTTTCAATGAAATAATACGAAAATGTCCAGACCAATGGACACCATATTACCAATTCACTCAATTGTCTAATACACTGAGGAATATGTAGAAGTGTGAACACAAATGTTCCCTTGAGATCAGGCAGCACTAACACAGGTGAAGTAGTCAACCTTCTCCCTAATCCTTGCAAACTTTCCTCACAGGCTTCAGTCCATTCAAACGCTTTATCCTTCCTTTGAAATCACGTGACCCAAAAACTTTACTGGGTCGAGCCAAAACTCACACTTGGACAGCTTTGCATACAGTTGTTTCTCCTTCAAAACCTGAAGAATCACACTAAGATATTCAACGTGTACTTCCTGGTTTCGCGAATAGATGAGTATTTCGTCTATGAAGACAACGACAAACTTATCTAGGTATGGACAAAAGGTCCTATTCATATAATCCATGAATATGGCTAAAGTATTCGTCATCCCAAAGGCATTACAAGGTACTCGTAGTGCCCATAGCGTGTCCGAAACGCTATTCTTGGTACATCCTCTGCCTTCACACGAATCTGGTGATAACCCGATCGCAAAATAATCTTGGAGATAACTACCGCTCCCCTCAACTGATCCATCAAGTCATCTATCCTCAGAAGAAGATACTTGTTCTTAACGGTAACTTTGTTCAACTGGCGATAATCCACACATAGGCGAGATGTTCGATCTGTCTTTCTCACCAACAGCACAGGCGTTCCCTACGGCGACACACTGGGTCTAACGAACTGTTTTCCCAATAAGTCCACCAACTGTTCCTTCAAGGTTTCTAGGATGTCCCGAACTGGCGGTAAACCTGGTACGTCTTCAGGAAAGACTTCCAGAAACTCGTTAGTAACATGTATTCATTGAGCTCCTCCTCTCAAAGAAACCTTTCCTTGGTTAGCAGTCGAAATCCAGAATTATCCGAATCAGGGAAAACTAAGGGTTTGTTTGCACCGTCTAATAGGAAATAGTTACAAGATAACGAATCCATCCTTATGATCACATCCATTTGCGAAAGAGGCAAATAGATTAAATCAATCAAAAACGTTCTATCCATCACAGAAAATAGAACAGTTCAAACAGACTTTCGCAGTTATAACAGGCTTTGCAGAAAGTGCAAAAATTACCAAATCTAAGGGTAAGGAAAGATACAGATAAGGTTTTACCTTCCACGACGATGTGACCGTGAATCAAATCTTCCTTTTGAGAAGTCTCAGCATCATCCCCAGTATAAACTCTACTCGTTGCCTTAGGCTTCGTTGCTTGCACATCGTTGACAGAATGTCTAGCTTTTGATTGCACACAATCGCGTGAAGTATGAGCTGGTTTTCCACATTTGAAGCATCCCCTTGATCAAGCATCCTCTGGTGACATGATTGTTCTTGCCACACTTCATGCACTTCTTTGGGGCGCTTCCAGATTGACTAATACCCCCACTGCTTCCTCCTGCAGAACGCTGTTGTTGACCTTGCTGTTTTGAATACGGTTTCCATCGAGATCTATCATCACGACCATTTGTGCCTTTATGGACCCTAGTCGGTCCAGAGTGATGTTGCCTTCCTTCATCAGATCTTCATCAGATCTTCGATTACGAAGCATTCATCTACCAACACTGAGAACTCTTTGACCTCAAGAGGTAGCACCGCTCCTCGTATTTCGTCCCTTAAACCCTCTTCGAACTTTGCGCACTTCCACTCCTCATCGGGATGAAGATGGAAATACCTCGAAGACTTCAACAGGGACTCAAAACGATCCGCATATTCATTGACAGACATCTCTCCTTGACGTAGATGCAGGAACTCCACGTCTTTCAACTCGTCTTGCACCGTCGGGAAACACTCGTTCTGAAGAACTATGCGAGTGACAACTTACAAGAAAGCAAAAACATTACTCTTCTGCCCAATATCATTCCTCTTCAGAAACAATAATGCAGAGAATAAGAAACAAGTGTTGTCTTCCTTACAGAAACGCAACACAAAGAACAAACAACTGATATGATCCAAAATGGAACATATAAAAATTTGGATCTATCCTTGAGTGACAATCAAAATTCAAACAAGAAGAATACAAAAAAAATGGCCAAGATAAGGAATGGAAGGTAGGCACCACAATTCCAAGGGGAATTGATAAGCCAAGGTGAGGATCCCCACAAAAGTCTTGGACTCTTGATAAGATCAAAGGGGGTTGGCTCAATGAAGAACCTATGAGAGACTATGCACTCTCCAAATGGACTTAGCCAAATTGACAACAACCAAAAGTGCTTTTCATTCATCAACTTTGACTTATATATAGAGTAAGGTGATTGATTGCATGAAGATGCAAACAAAATGTCACCATAAAGTGAACTAACTCCCTAAAAAATAACCTACTAAAGCTAGTAAAAGAAAAATGAAACCAAAACCACCAAATAAAGAAATCACTAATGAGTGGCTATTCACTTCATAACCACCACATAATGACTCTCCAATAAGTGGCCAAGATTCCATAACCTATCAAGGAGTTAACAAGGCATGCAAGCCAAAAGTTAACCTCCTTTCTTGTCATAAAATTTGACCCCCACATCATATTGAAATAAAAACTAAATACAAGCCTAAAACAAAAGGGTCAAATCCGTCCAGAATTTCGTGCTTAACTTCCAGCCCGTTTTTCACCATGATAGAAGCCGAATCTGGTCAAGAGGATTGAAATAATATTCGTAGATAATTTCCTTAGCTTTCTAACGCACTAAAGAATGCAT
This sequence comes from Ammopiptanthus mongolicus, assembly GCA_039655645.1. Classification (NCBI taxonomy): domain Eukaryota; kingdom Viridiplantae; phylum Streptophyta; class Magnoliopsida; order Fabales; family Fabaceae; genus Ammopiptanthus; species Ammopiptanthus mongolicus. The sequence goes on along the minus strand of CM077348.1, from coordinate 59,618,043 downwards.
CAATCGGAGACCTGTAGCACAAGATACAACCAAAACAAGTAGACGTGTTCATCATTAATGAAAATAAAGTTTCATCAAACATCAATTTGGCCTTAAATTGGACATCATTCTTGGCTTGCATCATTCCCTCCCTCTTGAAGAGAAATCGACCTCGAATTTACTGCCTTAAGGAATCCTCTTCATCCTCCTGGGTCAAATGGAAATTGATAGAAATCATCAAATGTAGCAAGTAGGTGGAATACATTTCCATCTTGTACAATCAACATCCCAGCACATTCCTCAAAGTTGTTATGATGAACCAAACGAACACCATACTTTTGGGAAACCATGCGAGTTCCCAAATCATGGGGTACTTCCTTTGGGATTAAATCTTTAATTTCATTGGTTGTCTTGCGCTTTGGAATCGCATCTTCAATTTCATTAATACACTTGAAAGCATCCTTTGGAATAACATCTTCAATTTCATTGAATGTCTTGAAAACTTCCTTTGGCGGAACAAACTCAATTTCCTTCAAAAGAGAATCAACACAACTAGGCAAAGAATTAGGAATAGCATCAAAACAAGCATTCAAGTTATCTTTTTTCACCTCATTTTCTTTTTTTGCTCTCATTCTTTCTTTCTCTTCAACACGACTTGCTTGTCGTTGATGCCTCCATGGACGCCCAAGTAGCAAGTGCCTTGTTTTTGTAGGCACCACATCACATAGTACCTCATCTTCATTACCCTTGAATTTAAACGACACTAGTACTTGTTTGGTCACCATCACAGCACCCATATCTTTAAATTTTGGATCCTCGAGACTTTCAAGCCTATATGGGTCAGGATGCTCTAAAACAGGAAGTCCCAACTTCTCCACCATGATTGTACTGGCCATATTGATCCAATACTTTCTATCAATGTCCAATCTATATATCTTATCCTTCACACAGCATAAAGTATAGACAATACTCTTCCTTTTTTTGATTTGAACAAAAGTTCAAAGACAAAATTGAAAAGGATAGATAACACCTAACAAAGAACCTAAGCTCTGATACCAAATGATATGATCCAAAATGGAACATATAAAAATTCGGATCTATCCTTGAGTGACAATCAAAATTCAAACAAGAAGAATACAAAAAAAATGGCCAAGATAAGGAATGGAAGGTAGGCGCCGCAATTCCAAGGGGAATTGATAAGCCAAGGTGAGGATCGCCACAAAAGTCTTGGACTCTTGATAAGATCAAAGGGGGTTGGCTCAATGAAGAACCTATGAGAGACTAGGCACTCATCAAATGGACTTAGCCAAATTGACAACAACCAAAAGTGCTTTTCATTCATCAACTTTGACTTATATATAGAGTAAGGTGATTGCATGAAGATGCAAACAAAATGTCACCATAAAGTGAACTAACTCCCTCATAAAATAACCTACTAAAGCTAGTAAAAGAAAAATGAAATCAAAACCACCAAATAAAGAAATCACTAATGAGTGGCTATTCACTTCATAATCACCACATAATGACTCTCCAATAAGTTGCCAAGATTCCATAACCTACCAAGGAGTTAACAAGGCATGCAAGCCAAAAGTTAACCTCCTTTCTTGTCATAAAATTCGACCCCCACATCATATTGAAATAAAAACTAAATACAAGCCTAAAACAAAAGGGTCAAATCCGTCCAGAATTTTGTGCTTAACTTCCAGCCCGTTTTTCACCATGATAGAAGCCGAATCTGGTCAAGAGGATTGAAATACAATTCGTAGATAATTTCCTTAGCTTTCTAACGCACTAAAGAATGCATCAATCGGAGATTTGTAGTGCAAGATACAGCCAAAACAAGTAGACGTGTTCATCATTAATGAAAATAAAGTTTCATCAAACATCAATTTGGCCTTAAATTGGACATCATTCTTGGTTTGCATCAACAACAAAAAAGGATAGACCCAAGTCATCATCTTTTCCAACATTGTTTTCTCTCAGAAACAATAGCACAGGAAAACAATCAGAGAAAACACAACACAAACATGACAGACCATAACCTACAAACCCCAAAAAGACTCGGCCAGCTCTAATACCAAATAATGCAATACCCTTTCCCGAGTGTCACATTCCCGAACGTTTATAAGGCCGAAAATATTTATTAATGCGGAAAATACGACTTTTCTTTTTCTTTTCTTTTCATAAAGATGTAATGGGATTAGTAAAGGTAATAAATAATACTAATAAGTGAACTTAGGTTCACCATGCATTACTAGGACATACTGTATTATAAATACAGAAACAAAAAACGGAAAACAGAAACATCAACATTACTATATACAGACATAAGTCTAATGTATGACTGACATTAGAAATACAATAAGTACTAGGCCCAAAAGGTACAAAAATTGACATAGTCTGGCCAACAACAAAACTAAAACAGCAAAAGAGTCCACCTCCGAACTCAAAAGGACTGCTGAACCGAACCATCGTCGCATCCATCTGTTCAAGCAGCAACAGCAAGTACCAGTAGAAAACATACAGATATGGGTGAGATTCCCGTTCATCAACACAACAAAACAGCAGTAGTAAAAACGGGACGACTCACCGGGTAACAGCGTACCCAACATGTTAAACAGTTAAACAGCATACTAAAATCCTCAATATAGATCATGTTAACAGTTAACGGTATAATATAATGAATTCTTAAATAGAACAACGATGTATAACAGTAAATGTAAACATCAATGGCCATGCAATGCAGTGCAATGTACATGACTCAATGCCAATGTCACTGGGTACTACTCTGACCCCTACTCCATGGAGCTAACAAAACATTTGGAGAGAGTGAATGGGAGGACATGTTCCGGTTTCTGCCAGCCATGAGCAAGATGCTACAACATTCGTAACGTGCACGTATCTGGCTTTACGGTAACACTCTCGACCAAACATGAAAAGTACGGCATCTAGTAGAGGATATTAGTGCATTGCACGGATTCGCCACGACACAGAAGAATCACCAACTGGTCACATGTCAGCCCTTCCAACCCTGATACTTCCAAAAAGACCATTGAAGATCGTCACCGTAAGATTTGCACCCGTATCAAGGTGTAAGCTCAACTCCTAGGCTCAAGGCCTTACAACTATGCACATGAAATGCCAATGCTTACACAAAGCAGATGCGATAAAGCAATGTGATATGAACCAAGGGGGGCAATTCAAGTTTGCAACAAGAGGATATCAAACCATTCAAGTCCAAGTGACCTTATGCCTTGTTTTGATTATAACTTGTTCTTTGATAGTCCGATTTCCATGTTCTTGGTGGCGTTAAAAAGCTAAGGGAATTTTCTACAAGCTGTATTTCTATCATCAGGACCTAATTCGATCTCTATCATGAAGAAAATAGGGCTAGAATTTATGCACGAAATTCTGGACGGATTTGACCCATTTTGTTTTAGGCTTGTATTTATTTTTTTATTTCAATATGTTATTTGGCTATTGTATGAATGTGGGGTCGAATTTTATGATAAGAAAGGAGGTTAACTTTTGGCTTGCATGCCTTAGTAACTCTTTGGGAGGTTATGGAATCTTTGGCCACTTATTGGAGAGTCATTATGTGATGGTTATGGAGTTAATAGCCACACATTAGTGAGTCTTTATTTGGTGGTTATGGTTCTTTTCTTTTAAGTAGTTTAATATAATTAGTTTATTAGTAGGAATTATTCTATGTTATGAGTGGGGTCAAGTCACTTTATGGTGACCTTTTGATGGCATCTTCATGCCTTCCACTACTATATGTATTCACCTAGAAACATGAAATAAGACAACTTGGATGTTGAATTTGGATTAATTCCATTTGTGAGAGAATTGTTCTCTTAGGTTCTTTGTTGAACCAAACTTAGTTCTTATCAAGAATCCAAGATTCTTGTGGCGAACATCACTTGGCTTATCAAACCTTCTTGGTTTGTGGCGCCTCATCATCTCTTTCTATCCATTTTCTTATTTTCTTCTCTTTTGTGTTGATTCTTTTTGTCACTAAAGTAGAACACGAAATTAACTCTCTTTAAATTCAACCATAAGATCGTCAAAAGGCAACTTCACCATTTGGTTGTCATCACAATGTCTATCCATTGGCTAGACCTCAAGGTTCACTTCCTTAGAAACTGCACACATCTTTGTTTTATAAAACATTTATCCATCGGATAAATATCTCGTGATTCCTTTGGAATGATCCAGACTGCTTTCAGAATCGCCGACTGTCCCCACAAACCAACACAAGTCTTTTCAGCGTGTTTTGTCCTCACTCACATGCTTTCTAGGAAACTTCCCAGAAGGTCACCCATCCCATAATTACTCTAAGTCAAGCACGCTTAACTATAAAGTTCTTATGTTCTAAGTTCCCGAAAAGAAGATAAATCTTGTTGGTATGGGTAGTACCAATCAATTCTTATATGCCTTCCTTTAGCTATACAGTCCCATACCTGCATAGCCTCAGGATTCCTTCCACTGTACAGTCCCATACCTGCACAGCCTCAGGATCCCTCTCATTCCGGTTATCACAAGACGGAAACAATTGAACGATTAACCTGGATCCGAATTACCGGTCCGTCATCGAACTACTGTTTCAAAAACCAAAACGTTTCATGTTTGTGTTTACGTCTTATGAATTATGTCTCAAGTCCTAAGCATTATGAATAAGGATTGAGAATCCTCGTAGACGAGTCTTTAAGCCTTTCTAAGGTATTAATCCTTGATTTTCAATTAAGGAAATAAGTGTTGATTCACTTAAGTCTTATGAAGTCATTGATGTACTAGGTCATCAATGGTATAGTATATGGTCTTGTTCCACCACATACCATACTTAATTATCCCTTGTCTTCAACTCTAAGTTTTTAATGCGTAAAACTTAACGAGTTGAGTTAAAAACTCCTTTATAAACCAAAACAACTTCTCAATTGAAAACTCATTTGATTTGAAACAACATTTGAACTAATTACTCTATTTTTAGCATTTTCTGAAACATGAAATTCGCTTAGCGGAGTTAAATTTGCTTAGCAAAAAAATGAGGCAGTAATACCTCTTTGAAAACTCCCCTGTATCGCTGGGCGAGAAATGGCTCGCTCAGCGAAATTCGCTTCGTTCGCTTAGCGAAGATTATTTCGCTTAGCAAAAAGGAGGCAGTGATGCCTAACTTGTATTTTCTCTGTTTTCGCCCAGCGAAATTGGATTTGCGTAGCGAAAATTGCCTTGAAACAAGACATTAACCTTGTTAAAGAAAAGCCTTATGGAACTATATTGATTCTCATGGAACTTTTCATTAATCCACTTTTAAATTACTTGATTAACTAGATGAACTAAGTATAAGGCATAAAACATGTTTCACTTTGGTGAAAACACTTTGAGATTTAAACTTTGTTTGATCTTTGGATCAAAATCACTTATGGTTTTTCTTTGAAAAACATAAGTTATTAAAACATTTTCCTTACTTGAAAACTTAATTGTTCAAGAACTACTCATGCTCTACCTTTTCTCAAGGTTATGTCTAAAAGCCAACTATGCATCAATGTGAAGATTTACTTCACCAAACTAACCAAGTTATGGCTTACAAAACTTACACAATTATGATAAACAACAAATGCATCATTACATCATAACCAAACCATAAGAGTCCATCACACATCATAGCCTCATAATCAATCTTAAAAATCCATACTAGATCTAGTGATCAAAGTAGGTTTTTCAAAATACATGGAAATTATTTTCATTCAATCACATCATGATCAACATATGCTAGAGCACACTACAACACACAAAAGCATAAACTCATCAAGATAACTTTGTTCTTCAAGAGAACTTAACAACACTTAACAATTAAAAGTGAACCCAAACTAAAGGGTTTCACCCACACATAAACTTAAAAGAAGGTGAGGAAATTGAGTTTGTGCATTACAAGGAAGCAAACCAAGGTTTGCCATGCGTGAGTATACAAAGACATAGACATTCTAACTCTTTGTTACTTGGTAACTTGCTTGGTTCTTACTCTTCTCTTTCACTCACTATATTTGCATACTTGTTTAATGATTTGCATAACTCTCAACATTTGTTATGAAGAAACAATTCTTGGGCCTATGTGTTGATGCATTAGTTGCTATTTCCTTGCCCTGTGCAATTCAACTCTAAAACCGAGTTGCACATTTCCAAAATTAAGAAAATTTGATTGCATCTCTAATCTCTTTTGGATTTACAATAAGTTTTCAAGGATTGCATACAGAAATGTTTGAAATGCTTAATAATGCACCCATCCATGCTTTACTTGTTTCTTCACCATCGTATAAACTTGAATGTGGTGCATCTCTTGAAAATTTAGAGGGTTGTTTTGCTACCCCCAGAACACCAATTACTTATGTTGATGTGAGGCACAGTAGCCCAAAACTTGAGAATTCAACCTATTTTCACGAATTAAAACAATTGGGAGGAGAAGCAGAATGTTCCTATGTCATGACCCGATGGTAGGTAAGGTGGTTGCATCAGTCTTCAAAAGGTATAACTCGTGTACTTCCCGTTCCATTTCACGTGTTTAGCTTTACAACCTTACGTGTGAAGAGTTCTTTCACTTTGTATTTGACCCTGGAGGGTGGGATGTACACTTAGCTTTACCTTAGCTTTGAAGAACCAGAGGGGAAAAAACTAAGGTTTTCGATTTTAATGTAGGTATGGAGGTCTTCAATTCGTGGTCGAATTGTCTTCAAGAAGGTGGGGATGGCGTGATCCTAAAATCATAGCAAGAGGCAAGCCATGAAGCTAAAGTGGATGAAGAAGCAAAGTCACACTCCTACTCAAAAAGGCAGTTCACGACCGTCATTTGAAGACTTAGGATTAGGAGTTTCATTTACATGTTTGTAATAATCTTAGGACTTTGAGTTTAATTTGTATTAGGACTTAATTAGGCTAGTAATTGGGCTTAGGATTAAGTCATGGATACCCACATAGCTAGAAGGAGGCGCGAGGCTGTTGCATGAGCTTCCATCCATTTTGCCGTTTCATATAAATAGGCGTTTGTAACATATTTGAACAACTTTTTGACGAATGAATTGAATTTATCCAAGTTTGAGAAGTGTGAGCTAAGAGTAGTATCCTCTTTAGGTTCTTAAGTAGAACCATTGCCAGATTCTTATCAAGAGCTTCCGATCTCTTACGGCGAATCAACCTAGGCTTATCACTTCTTCTAATCAATGGACTCGGTGTGGCGCCATTCCCTCCTCTTGTTGCCCCTCCATCTTCTCTATTCTTTACTTTAATTACTTGCAATCTATGTTGCTTCATGCACAACATTGTCTTTACTTAGTACTTTATGATCAATTCGTTTTTCTTAGTTTTAGTCGAAATTACAACTCTTCTATTCTTGATCTTGTGAATTCACGGCTTAGGCTTGAGAATTGCACCCAAGGAGCTTGCATTGTACTTGCTTCATTAGCATTCTCTTGGTTGGCATTGTGATCACATTCTTGATCAAGTGTGCTTTTCCTCCAATTTTTCATTTGAATTTTAGTTCAATTTTGATCAAAGCTCTTAGATAGATTGATGACAACCAAATGGTGTGGTTGCCTTCTGAAGATCTTATGGTTGAATTCAAACCATATCAATTTCGTGCTCTTCTTATGGAAACAAAATGAATCAACATAAAAGTGAAGAAAATAAGAAAATGGGAAGAAAAAGATGACGAGGCGCCGTAAACCAAGAAGATTTGATAAGCCAAGTGATGTTATCCCCAAGAACCTTGTATTTTTGATAAGAACTAAGCTTGGTTCAACCAAGAACCTAAGAGAACAATACTCTCACAAATGGAATTGGTCCAAATTAACATCAAAGTTGTATTTCTCATGGTAGTAGGCGCATACATATTGTTGTAGTCATCCAGCTTTTGGCATCCAAAGACAAGACATAACCCCCACTTTGAATGGCCTAGATCCTAACTTAAATGGCCACTAAACAATTCAAGACAGCCACCAATACACTTCAAGACTCGCCTACCATCTCTTCATTTTGAGTTGTTACAATTGCTTTGCAAATTAAAAGTGTAACACCCAAACCATTGAAGGAAGCCACCAAGACACTCATAACTCACCATCAAACAATTGAAGTCAGCCACTAAACCCCCTAATTATCACGCCTACCATCTCATAATTATGGGTGGTTACACTTGCTTTTCAAATTAAAAGTGTAACACCCATAACTTACCATTTATTCACTCAACTAACTGAGGAGTTTCTTATAGCATGCAAGCTAAAGATTCCCTCCTCCAGGACCCTCTAAAACTCGTGTAACTTCATGGGAAAGATGGGCTTGACCTTCATGCAATTCTTAGTGTAGCCCACTAACAAAGTAGCCAAAATTGGATCCACTCACATAACCCATTACACTAATTGAATTGAAAACAAACAAACAAGTAAGTGAAGCATATGCACGCCCCTTGTCATCATTATGGGCCTTCTAGTTGACTAAGACAAGTCACCAACTTGGGCTCCATTCCTTCTAGGCTTGATTTTGGGCTTGCTTCCATCAAAGTAGTCACCGATTGTTTCAAAACTTCTTGGGCTTTCTTAGTGCTTGATCTTGTCATAGGCCCACCAAGTCCTTGAAGTGCTTCTTGGTCCATGTTCCTTATTGGGCCCATATCATAGATACTACATTTGCTTGATTCAATCAGGATCACATCATTTGGTATCTAGAGCTAATCTCTAGGAGCTTTTGGATTCGGTTTTGTAGTTTGAAATTTTGAAATCGGCGCCAAAAATCTTTTTGAATTTCTTGTAGATTCTTGATATTTGATCTTGAATTGTGTTGTTTTGTGATTAATTGATGTTGAATAGTTGATTCCTTCAGTTAGTAGTGATAATATTAGGTGAAGGAGCATCAATTTTGAATTTCATGTCCTTGAGCCAATAGCAAAAAAGGCCAAAAGAGAGAAAAAGAAAGGGGTTGAGGCAAAAGTAGAGAGCGATGTGGAGAGCTTGTTCATAACAAAAAAGGAGACAGAATTCGATGAGAGTGATACTAAAGAAAAAGAGATAAAAGAAGGTGAGGAAATTGAGTTTGTGCATTACAAGGAAGCAAACCAAGGTTTGCCATGCGTGAGTATACAAAGACATAGACATTCTAACTCTATGTTACTTGGTAACTTGCTTGGTTCTTACTCTTCTTGATATGAGCCAAGAGGGGGCAATTCAAGTTTGCAACAAGAGAAGGTCAAACCATTCAAGTCCAAGTGACCTTATGCCTCGTTTTGATTGTAACTTGTTCTCTGATAATCCGATTTCACTGTTCTTGGTGGCGTTAGAAAGATAAAAGCATTTTCTATAAGTTGTATTTCTACAATCAAGACCTAATTCGATCTTTATCATCAAGAAAATAGGGCTAGAAATTATGCACGAAATTCTGGACGGATTTGACCCATTTTGTTTTAGGCTTGTATTTAGTTTTTATTTCAATATGTTATTTGGCTATTGTAGGATGGTGGGGTCGAATTTTATGATAAGAAAGGAGGTTAACTTTTGGCTTGCATGCCTTAGTAACTCCTTGGGAGGTTATGGAATGTTTGGCCACTTATTGGAGAGTCTTTATATGGTGGTTATGGAGTTAATAACCACACATTAGTGAGTCTTTATTTGGTGGTTATGGTTCTTTTCTTTTAATTAGTTTTTAGTAGGAATTATTATATGTTAGGGTGGGGTCAAGTCACTTTATGGTGACCTTTTGATGGCATCTTCATGCCTTCCACTACTATATGTATGCACCTAGAAACATGGAATAAGACAACTTGGATGTTGAATTTGGATTAATTCCATTTGTGAGAGTATTGTTCTCATAGTTCTTGGTTGAACCAAGCTTAGTTCTTATCAAGAATCCAAGATTCTTGTGGCGAACATCACTTGGCTTATCAAACCTTCTTGATTTGTGGCGCCTCATCATTTCCTTCTTCACCATTTTCTTGTTTTCTTCACTTTTATGTTTCTACAATTTGTTCCTTAAGAAGAACACGAAATTTAACTTTCTTTGAATTCAACCAAACGATCGTCAAAAGGCAACCACACCATTTGGTTGTCATCAAGTGGTATCAAAGCTTAGGCTTTGGTTGAATTTGTTTTTGTGTCTCCAACATGGAAGTAAAAAAAAAGAAGGATCTTTTCTCTACAAAATGTTATGTGAATGATGAGATATGTAGCTTGACCATTGATAGGAAAAGTTACATCAACATGGCCAGCACAACCTTGGTGGAGAAGTTGTCACTTCATGTTTTGAAGCATCCGCAACCATATTCACTCAATAGTCTCAAGGATCCAGAATTTAGTGATATGGGTAGCATGATTGTGAACAAACAAGTATTAGTATCATTCAAGGTCGATGGATATGAAGATGAGGTGCTTTGTGATGTGGTGCCTACAAAAACGAGACACTTGTCACTTGGACGTCCATGGAAGATTCAACGGAAAGCAAAGCGTGACTGCAGCACCAACAAGTACTCATTTTCATTTAAAAATTGTCAAATCATTCTGGCACCATTAGAGCAAGAAGAAAGGTATAAAGATCCTATGTATATGAAAGGAGAGAGTGTTGAAAATAGAGACATAAAAGAAAGTGATGAGAAAGAAGAGGGATTGACTCATGAGGAAAAGAAAAGTTCCACTTTTGAGAGAGAACAAGAAAAAAATGAATTGAAAGGAAAAGAACAAGAGAGTGTGCAAAGTCAAATTTCCCATTTTGAAGAGAAAATTCAAATTAAAGAGGGAGAGGAGGAAAACAAAGAAAGTGAAAAAAAAGTTGAGGAAAAAGTAGGTAGTTTATTTATAAAAGAAAATAAGGCGAAAGGCACATTTTTGACAAGACAACCTATGCATATCTTTCTATATAAATATGCTTGTTTGACAACTATTGCTAAATCTTTGCCTATTGGAGATAATTCTATTTTGAAGGAAGTTGAAGAAGTAATTCCAAGAGAAGTACCTCATGGATTCAAACGACTTGTGTTTGAACCCGGAGGATGAAGGTTATTCTCAAAAGCAATAAATTCGAGGTCGAATTTCTTCCAAGGAGGAGGGAATGATATGAGCCAAGAGGGGGCAATTCAAGTTTGCAACAAGAGGAGGTCAAACCATTCAAGTCCAAGTGACCTTATGCCTCGTTTTGATTGTAACTTGTTCTCTGATAATCCGATTTCACTGTTCTTGGTGAAGTTAGAAAGATAAAAGCATTTTCTATAAGTTGTATTTCTACAATCAAGACCTAATTCGATCTTTATCATCAAGAAAATAGGGCTAGAAATTATGCACGAAATTCTGGACGGATTTGACCCATTTTGTTTTAGGCTTGTATTTAGTTTTTATTTCAATATGTTATTTGGCTATTGTAGGATGGTGGGGTCGAATTTTATGATAAGAAAGGAGGTTAACTTTTGGCTTGCATGCCTTAGTAACTACTTGGGAGGTTATGGAATGTTTGGCCACTTATTGGAGAGTCATTATATGGTGGTTATGGAGTTAATAACCACACATTAGTGAGTCTTTATATGGTGGTTATGGTTCTTTTCTTTTAATTAGTTTTTAGTAGGAATTATTATATGTTAGGGTGGGGTCAAGTCACTTTATGGTGACCTTTTGATGGCATCTTCATGCCTTCTACTACTATATGTATGCACCTAGAAACATGGAATAAGACAACTTGGATGTTGAATTTGGATTAATTCCATTTGTGAGAGTATTGTTCTCATAGTTCTTGGTTGAACCAAGCTTAGTTCTTATCAAGAATCCAAGATTCTTGTGGCGAACATCACTTGGCTTATCAAACCTTCTTGGTTTGTGGCGCCTCATCATTTCCTTCTTCACCATTTTCTTGTTTTCTTCACTTTTATGTTTCTACAATTTGTTCCTTAAGAAGAACACGAAATTTAACTTTCTTTGAATTCAACCAAACGATCGTCAAAAGGCAACCACACCATTTGGTTGTCATCACTTCTCTTTCACTCACTATATTTGCATACTTGTTTAATGATTTGCATAACTCTCAACATTTGTTATGAAGAAACAATTCTTGGGCCTATGTGTTGATGCATTAGTTGCTATTTCCTTGCCCTGTGCAATTCAACTCTAAAACCGAGTTGCACATTTCCAAAATTAAGAAAATTTGATTGCATCTCTAATCTCTTTTGGATTTACAATAAGTTTTCAAGGATTGCATACAGAAATGTTTGAAATGCTTAATAATGCACCCATCCAAGCTTTACTTGTTTCTTCACCATCGTATAAACATGAATGTGGTGCATCTCTTGAAAATTTAGAGGGTTGTTTTGCTACCCCCAGAACACCAATTGCTTATGTTGATGTGAGGCACAGTAGCCCAAAACTTGAGAATTCAACCTATTTTCACGAATTAAAACAATTGGGAGGAGAAGCAGAATGTTCCTATGTCATGACCCGATGGTAGGTATGGTGGTTGCATCAGTCTTCAAAAGGTATAACTCGTGTACTTCCCGTTCCATTTCACGTGTTTAGCTTTACAACCTTACGTGTGAAGAGTTCTTTCACTTTGTATTTGACCCCGGAGGGTGGGATGTACACTTAGCTTTACCTTAGCTTTGAAGAACCAGAGGGGAAAAAAACTAAGGTTTTCGATTTTAATGTAGGTATGGAGGTCTTCAATTCGTGGTCGAATTGTCTTCAAGAAGGTGGGGATGGCGTGATCCTAAAATCATAGCAAGAGGCAAGCCATGAAGCTAAAGTGGATGAAGAAGCAAAGTCACTCTCCTACTCAAAAAGGCAGTTCACGACCGTCATTTGAAGACTTAGGATTAGGAGTTTCATTTACATGTTTGTAATAATCTTAGGACTTTGAGTTTAATTTGTATTAGGACTTAATTAGGCTTGTAATTGGGCTTAGGATTAAGTCATGGATGCCCACATAGCTAGAAGGAGGCGCGAGGCTGTTGCATGAGCTTCCATCCATTTTGCCGTTTCATATAAATAGGCGTTTGTAACATATTTGAACAACTTTTTGACGAATGAATTGAATTTATCCAAGTTTGAGAAGTGTGAGCTAAGAGTAGTATCCTCTTTAGGTTCTTAAGTAGAACCATTGCCAGATTCTTATCAAGAGCTTCCGATCTCTGACGACGAATCAACCTAGGCTTATCACTTCTTCTAATCAGTGGACTCGGTGTGGCGCCATTCCCTCCTCTTGTTGCCCCTCCATCTTCTCTATTCTTTACTTTAATTACTTGCAATCTATGTTGCTTCATGCACAACAATGTCTTTACTTAGTACTTTATGATCAATTCGGTTTTCTTAGTTTTAGTCGAAATTACAACTCTTCTATTCTTGATCTTGTGAATTCACGGCTTAGGCTTGAGAATTGCACCCAAGGAGCTTGCATTGTACTTGCTTCATTAGCATTCTCTTGGTTGGCATTGTGATCACATTCTTGATCAAGTGTGCTTTTCCTCCAATTTTTCATTTGAATTTTAGTTCAATTTTGATCAAAGCTCTTAGATAGATTGATGACAACCAAATGGTGTGGTTGCCTTCTGAAGATCTTATGGTTGAATTCAAACCATATCAATTTCGTGCTCTTCTTATGGAAACAAAATGAATCAACATAAAAGTGAAGAAAATAAGAAAATGGGAAGAAAAAGATGACGAGGCGCCGCAAACCAAGAAGATTTGATAAGCCAAGTGATGTTCTCCCCAAGAACCTTGTATTCTTGATAAGAACTAAGCTTGGTTCAACCAAGAACCTAAGAGAACAATACTCTCACAAATGGAATTGGTCCAAATTAACATCAAAGTTGTATTTCTCATGGTAGTAGGCGCATACATATTGTTGTAGTCATCCAGCTTTTGGCATCCAAAGACAAGGCATAACCCCCACTTTGAATGGCCTAGATCCTAACTTAAATGGCCACTAAACAATTCAAGACAGCCACCAATACACTTCAAGACTCGCCTACCATCTCTTCATTTTGAGTTGTTACAATTGCTTTGCAAATTAAAAGTGTAACACCCAAACAATTGAAGGAAGCCACCAAGACACTCATAACTCACCATCAAACAATTGAAGTCAGCCACTAAACCCCCTAATTATCACGCCTACCATCTCATAATTATGGGTGGTTACACTTGCTTTTCAAATTAAAAGTGTAACACCCATAACTTACCATTTATTCACTCAACTAACTGAGGAGTTTCTTATAGCATGCAAGCCAAAGATTCCCTCCTCCAGGACCCTCTAAGACTCGTGTAACTTCATGGGAAAGATGGGCTTGACCTTCATGCAATTCTTAGTGTAGCCCACTAACAAAGTAGCCAAAATTGGATCCACTCACATAACCCATTACACTAATTGAATTGAAAACAAACAAACAAGTAAGTGAAGCATATGCACGCCCCTTGTCATCATTATGGGCCTTCTAGTTGACTAAGACAAGTCACCAACTTGGGCTCCATTCCTTTTAGGCTTGAGTTTGGGCTTGCTTCCATCAAAGTAGTCGCCGATTGTTTCAAAACTTCTTGGGCTTTCTTAGTGCTTGATCTTGTCATAGGCCCACCAAGTCCTTGAAGTGCTTCTTGGTCCATGTTCCTTATTGGGCCTATATCATAAATACTACATTTCCTTGATTCAATCAGGATCACATCATTTGTGATATGATCCTAAGGAAGGAACATATAAAAATTCGGATCTATCCTTGAGTGACAATCAAAATTCAAAGAAGAAGAATACAAAAAAATGGCCAAGATAAGAAATGGAAGGTAGGCACCACAATTCCAAGGGGAATTGATAAGCCAAGGTGAGGATCGCCACAAGAATCTTGGACTCTTGATAAGATCAAAGGGTTGGCTCAATGAAGAACCGAAGAGAAATAATTATCACAAATGGAATTGCTCCAAATTCAACATCCAAGTTATATTTTTATTCATCATATTCAAATATATATAGTGGAGGGGCTGCATGCATGAAAGATGCAAGCAAAAGGTCACCATGAAGTGACTTAACCCCCCTCAGAAAACTAGAAATATCCCACTAAGGCTAATAAAGATAAAGGCATAACTACTCTACTAAGTGGCTATTAAAAAGGAGTTACCTAGGCATGCAAGCCAAAGGTTGCCCTCCTTTGTCATCAAAATAATGGAACATACTAGAATAGCTTTGTAATTCATGACCCATGTAGCCCAAAAGACAAATAAATATCAAAACCAAATGGGTCAAATCCGTCCAGAATTTTGTGCTTAACTTCCAGCCCATTTCTCACCATGATAGAAGCCGAATCCGGTTAAGAGGATTGAAATACTATTCGTAGATAATTTCCTTAGCTTTCCAACGCACCAAAGAATATATCAATCGGAGATCTATAGCGAAAGATACAGCTAAAACAAGTAGACGTGTTCATCACTAATGAAAATAAAATTTTCATCAAAAAATCAATTTGGCCTTAAAATGGACATCATTCTTTGATGACAACCAAATGGTGAGGTTGCCTTTTGAAGATCTTATGGTTGAATTAAAAAGATGATAATTTTGTGTTCTTCTTAAGGAATAAATTATAGCAACATAAAAGTGAAGAAAACAAGAAAATGGTGAAGAAAGAGATGATGAAGGCGCCACAAACCAAGAAGGTTTGATAAGCCAAGTGATGTTCGCCACAAGAACCTTGGATTCTTGATAAGAATTAAGCTTGGTTCAACCAAGAACCTAGGAGAAACAAATCTCACAAATGGAATTAATCTAAATTCAACATCCAAGTTTTCTTATTCATGGTAGTAGGCGCATATATATAGTTGTGGACATCCAAACTTTTGGCATCCAAAGACAAAGCATAACCTCCACTTGAATGGCCTAATTATGTCACTAATGGCTCACCTTAGGACCAATTCTACTCAGCCCCTACGCCCATCTTTTAAGCCACACAAAGGAATCCTATAACTCCCACATTTAATAGCTTGATTCATGACACTAAAGATCAACTTAAAACCTAATTTAAATAGCCACCAAACAAAAGAAATCAGCCACTAATCCCCCTAGTTATCACGCCTACCATCTCATCATTATGGGTGGTTACACTTGCTTTTCAAATTTAAAGTGTAACACCCATAACTTACAAAATTTATTCACTCAACTAAATGAGGAGTTTCTTATAGCATGCAAACTAAAGATTCCCTCCTCTAAGACTCTCTAAACTCCTGTAACACCATAGGAAAAATGGGCTTGACCTTCATGCAACTCTTAGTGTGGCCCACTAATAGAGAATGCTCAATTGGATGCACTCACATAACCCATTACACTTTATTGAATTGAAAAACAAAACAACAACTATGAAAGCAAGGTCACGCCCCCTTTTCATCATTATGGGCCTCTACTTGACTAAGATAAGTCACCATCTTGGCCTCCATTCCTTCTAGGCCTGAAGTTGGGCTTGCTTTCATAAAGGTGGTCACCATTTGTTTTAGGGCTTCTTGGGCTTTCTTGGTTCTTGGTCTGGTCATAGGTCCACCAAGTCCTTGAAGTGCTTCTTGGTCCATACTCCTTATTGGGCTCATATCATCCCCTCCTTCTTTAGGTGAATTCGACCTCGAATTGAATTCTTCATCACCTACGTCAAAAAAAGATAAATCAGCCACATTGAAAGTAGCACTTATTCCACCATGCTCACCAGGAAGATCCAACTTGTATGCATTATCATTGATCTTGGCCACCACTTGAAATAGCCCATCTCCTCTTGGTTGCAATTTAGATTTCCTTTGGGAAGGAAACCTTTCCTTCCTCATGTGAACCCAAACCCAATCTCCGGGCTCAAATACCACCTTCTTCCTTCCTTTGTTGGCTTATCTTGCATAGCTTTGGGTCCTCTTTTCAATTTGGACTTTCACTTGCTCATGTAACTTCCTCACATATTCAGCCTTGGCCCTACCATCTTTATGCTTTAAAATTGAAGAGTTAGGCAATGGCAATAAATCAAGAGGAGTTAAGGGATTAAAACCATAAACAACCTCAAAAGGAGAATATTGAGTGGTGCTATGAACAACCCTATTATAAGCAAATTCCACATGAGGCAAACACTCTTGCCAAGACTTAATGTTCTTTTTAATCACAGCCCTTAAAAGGGAAGAAAGTGTTCTATTCACAACTTCAGTTTGCCCATCCATTTGAGGATGGCAAGTAGTGGAGAAAAGAAGCTTTGTACCTAGCTTTCCCCACAAAGTCCTCCAAAAGTGACTTAGGAACTTGGTGTCCCTATCACTAACAATACTCCTTGGGAGACCATGAAGTCTCACCACTTCCCTAAAAAATAACTCCGCCACATGACAAGCATCATCAACTTTTACATGGAATAAAATGTGCCATTTTAGAGAACCTATCCACCACAACAAAAATGGAATCTTTACCATTCCTTGACCTAGGCAATCCCACAACAAAATCCATAGATAAGTCTATCCAAGGAGAGTCAGGAATAGGTAAAGGAGTATAAAGTCCATGGGGCATCACTTTAGATTTTGACTTTTTACATACAATGCATTTTTCACAATATTTTTGCACATCATGCTTCATGTGAGGCCAATGAAAATGTTCATGCAACATGTCTAAAGTCTTTTGGACCCCAAAGTGCCCCATTAATGTCCCTTCATGCGCCTCTTTTAAGAACAATTCCCTTATAGAGCTTTTAGGCACACATAAACGTTTTTCTTTAAACAAAAATCCTTGGTGCCTAAAATATCCATTTTGGGACAAATGCACACAATTAGCATAGATATGAGAAAATTCCTTATCATGCTCATACAATTCTTTAATGCATTCAAGACCCAACAACTTTGTCTCAAGGGTAGAAAATAACGAATACCTTCTTGAAAGTGCATCCGCAACAACATTAGCCTTACCCTTTTTGTGTTTCATCACATATGGAAATTGTTCAAGAAACTCAACCCACTTTGCATGTCTTTTATTTAACTTTCCTTGCCCTTTTAAATATTTCAAAGACTCATGGTCACTATGAATGACAAATTCTTTGGGCAAAAGATAGTGTTGCCAAGTTTGCAAAGCTCTTACTAAGGCATACAATTCTTTATCATAGGTGGGATAATTAAGGGAAGCTCCACTTAATTTCTCACTAAAATAAGCAATTGGATGCCCCTCTCGCATCAAAACAGCCCCAACACCAACATTTGAAGCATCACATTCAATCTCAAAAGATTTAGCAAAATTAGGCAAAACAAGTATTGGTGCATGGGTGAGCTTTTCCTTAAGTTCTTTGAAAGCATGTTCTTGCTTCTCCCCCCATTTAAACCCAACATTTTTTTTGACAATTTCATTTAGAGGTGCAGCCAAGGTGCTAAAGTCCTTAACAAACCTCCTATAAAAACTAGCCAAGCCATGAAAACTCCTCACATCACTCACATTTTTGGGAGTTGGCCAATCTTGAATGGCCTTAATTTTCTCTTTGTCAACATGGACCCCTTTAGCATTTATCACAAATCCAAGAAAAATCACATGGTCCACACAAAAAGTACACTTTTCCAAATTAGCATACAATTTTTCTTTTCTTAATACAAGCAAAACAGCCCTTAAATGTTCATGATGTTCATCTAAGTTTTTGCTATATATCAAGATGTCATCAAAATACACCACAACAAACTTGCCCAAAAATTCCCTCAAAACATGGTTCATAAGCCTCATAAAAGTGCTAAGTGCATTTGTTAAACCAAAAGGCATTACCAACCATTCATACAAACCATATTTAGATTTAAAGGCAGTTTTCCATTCATCCCCTCCCTTATTCTAATTTGATGGTACCCACTTTTCAAATCAATTTTAGAAAAAACACAAGCACCATGCAATTCATCAAGCAAATCATCAAGTCTAGGGATAAGATGTCTATACTTAATTGTGATGTTGTTCACGGCCTTACAATCCGTACACATCCTCCAAGTCCCATCTTTCTTTGGCACTAAAATTACCGGGACAGCACATGGACTCAAACTTTCTTGCACCCAACCTTTTTGTATCAACTCCTCCACTTGTGTTTGGATCTCTTTAGTCTCTTGTGGATTGCTCCTATAGGCTGGCCTATTGGGCAATGATGCACCCGGAATGAGGTCAATGTGATGCTCAATTCCTCTAAGAGGGGGAACGCCATGTGGCACTTCCTTAGGAAAAACATCATCAAATTCCTGCAAAAGATTTTTGACACCACTAGACAAAGAATTATCATTAGGAATGTTAGTATTTAAACAAAATTCCTTACAATAAAGTATGTATAGGGGCTGCCTTGAAATTAAGGCACTCTTCACCTCACTCTTTGTTGCAAGAAAGCTCTCTTTACTCTCTTTTTCCACTCTATTTTTCACTTCCTTTTTCTCATGATTTTTTTTTTATTTTTCTTCACTCTTTTTCTCAATTTCTTTTTCACCCTCTTTTTCTTTCCTCTCTTGCTCTCTCTTTTCTCTCATTTTTATTTGATCCTCACTAACTTGCTTTGGAGATAAAGGAGAAAGTACGACCTTTCGGTCTTGATACATGAGAGTATACTTATTTGAGAACCCATCATGGATGGCCTTCTTGTCATATTGCCAAGGCCTTCCCAACAACAAGTGGCTTGCCTCCATAGGCACCACATCACAAAGAACACTATCCTCATACTTCCCAATTGAGAATGGAACCTCCACTTGTTTGTTCACCACCATTTCTCCTACCTCACTTAACCATTGAAGCCTATATGGTCTTGGATGTGCTTTAGTTACAAGATTTAGTTTTGACACTAATCTAGTACTTACAACATTGGCACAACTTCCTCCATCAATAATTAAAGAGCATACCTTTCCTTGAATTAGGCATCTAGAATGAAAGATATTCTCCCTTTGGCTTGCTTCATGTTCTTTCACTTGACTCCCCAATAGCCTCCTTACCATAAGTAAATCACCATCCGGCATGAACACATCTTCTTCATTTTCCTCTCCACTTGAAGCCTCGGATTGTGATACTACTTCACCATTCATGGTCACCATAGTTCTCTTTGTTGGACATTGGGCGGCTATGTGCCCATGGCCAAGGCATTTGAAACACTTTACTTCACGGCTCCTAGTGGTTGTCTCCATTAGTTTCTTGCCTTGAGAGGTGCTCACGGCTTCTTTGGTTGGTGCACCCTCCTTCTTTTGCTTGTCCTTCCAATTTGATGATGGAAACTTTGAAGAAGAAGAAGAAGAAGAATATTTGAACTTCCTCCTCTTTATTTGTTGCTCCACCTTGATTGCTTGTTGCACCAAATCTTCAAGCTCCACATAATTTTGTAATTCTACTATGTCTTGAATATCTTGATTCAAGCCATGTAAGAATCTTGCCATGGTAGCCTCCCTATCTTCTTGAAAATTTGACCTAAGTAAGGCCAACTCCATCTCCTTGAAATATTCATCTACACTCTTGGTCCCTTGGGTAAGTCTTTGCAATTTGTTGTGAATGTCCCTTTGGTAATGATTTGGGACAAACCTCTTCCTCATGACATACTTCATCTCCTCCCAAGTGTCTATAGGCTCCCCTCCAAGTCTCCTCCTCTCTTTTTGTAATTGGTCCCACCACACAAGGGCATACTCTTTGAACCCAAGGGCGGCTACTTTCACCTTCTTGCCTTCATGGTAAGAATTACAATCGAAGACTTGTTCTGTCTTTAGCTCCCACTCCAAGTAAGCCTCCGGATCGTTCTTCCCTAGAAAGGGAGGAACTTTGATTTTGACCCCCTCAAGCCTTTCATCACGCCTCCTTCCTCTCTGTCCTCCTCCTCTATGCCTTCCTCCTCTAGGCCTTCCTCTTTCACTTTCATTGCCACTAGACTCATCATTTTGAAGGTTGGCAAGTTGTTGATCATAGTTGGTTTGCATTGACTCCATTTGCCTTTGAAGGGCTTGCATTTGATTAGTCATTCGTACAAAAAGGACCGCGGACCTTGGTGAAAGTGGTGGACTATCTTTATTGTTTGCCATGATTTATGTTTCCTCACTACAC
Organism: Ammopiptanthus mongolicus; assembly: GCA_039655645.1. Classification (NCBI taxonomy): domain Eukaryota; kingdom Viridiplantae; phylum Streptophyta; class Magnoliopsida; order Fabales; family Fabaceae; genus Ammopiptanthus; species Ammopiptanthus mongolicus. Next base: position 59,597,052 of record CM077348.1, on the reverse strand, counting down.
TCCCTCACTTGTCACACAAATGAATTTCACTCTTTTGGCTTTTTTCCACACAAGAAGTAAATTTGCACTCTTGCCTTTTTCCTCTCAAATGTTCTCTTTTAGTTCTTAGAGGAATCAAACACAAAACACAAAAATACCAAAATTCAAGTAACAAAAATCACAAAACTTATCAAAACAAGGAAAAACGAAAAACAAAGGCTAGAAAAGAAAAGGTTTACAAGTAAGAAACAATGGAAGAAGGGAATAATTTTCAAGACACAAATTGCTCAAGTGAAACTTTCTCTTCTTTTTTTTTTTTTACACGAATTTCCTTTTTTTTTTATAACTTGTTGAAGAGAATTACTCTTGAAAACTTTGTTTTTGGAGCAATACACAACAACCACAAATTTTCCCTTCAAGAAAATATCAAAGTAACTTTTGTTTTGGTTTTTGGAAAGAAAAGAAGAAAGAGTAGAAGATGAAGAAGAAAAATAGAATTTAAGAACACAAACAAAAATCCAACCAAAGCCTAAGCTTTGATACCACTTGTGATTTTGCCAAGAGAGGGCAATTCAAGTTTGCAACAAGAGGAGGTCAAACCATTCAAGTCCAAGTGACCTTATGCCTCGTTTTGATTGTAACTTGTTCTCTGATAATCCGATTTCACTATTCTTGGTGGTGTTAGAAAGATAAAAGAATTTTCTATAAGTTGTATTTCTATAATCAAGACCTAATTCGATCTTTATCATCAAGAAAATAGGGCTAGAAATTATGCACGAAATTCTGGACAGATTTGACCCATTTTGTTTTAGGCTTGTATTTAGTTTTTATTTCAATATGTTATTTGGCTATTGTAGGATGGTGGGGTCGAATTTTATGATGAGAAAGGAGGTTAACTTTTGGCTTGCATGCCTTAGTAACTCCTTGGGAGGTTATGGAATGTTTGGCCACTTATTTGAGAGTCATTATATGGTGGTTATGGAGTTAATAACCACACATTAGTGAGTCTTTATTTGGTGGTTATGGTTCTTTTCTTTTAATTAGTTTTTAGTAGGAATTATTATATGTTAGGGTGGGGTCAAGTCACTTTATGGTGACCTTTTGATGGCATCTTCATGCCTTCCACTACTATATGTATGCACCTAGAAACATGGAATAAGACAACTTGGATGTTGAATTTGGATTAATTCCATTTGTGAGAGAATTGTTCTCTTAGGTTCTTGGTTGAACCAAACTTAGTTCTTATCAAGAATCCAAGGTTCTTGTGGCGAACATCGCTTTGCTTATCAAACCTTCTTGGTTTGTGGCGCCTCATCATCTCTTTCTTCACCATTTTCTTATTTTCTTCACTTTTATGTTGCTACAATTTGTTCCTTAAGAAGAACACAAAATTTACTTGTTTTGAATTCAACCAAACGATCTTCAAAAGGCAACCACACCATTTGGTTGTCATCAACTTGATGACAACCAAATGGTGAGGTTGCCTTTTGAAGATCTTATGGTTGAATTCAAAAGATGATAATTTTGTGTTCTTCTTAAGGAATAAATTATAGCAACATAAAAGTGAAGAAAACAAGAAAATGGTGAAGAAAGAGATGATGAAGGCGCCACAAACCCAGAAGGTTTGATAAGCCAAGTGATGTTCGCCACAAGAACCTTGGATTCTTGATAAGAACTAAGCTTGGTTCAACCAAGAACCTAGGAGAAACAATTCTTACAAATGGAATTAATCCAAACTCAACATCCAAGTTTTCTTATTCATGGTAGTAGGCGCATACATATAGTTGTGGACATCCAAACTTTTGGCATCCAAAGACAAAGCATAACCTCCACTTGAATGGCCTAATTATGTCACTAATGGCTCACCTTAGGACCAATTCTACTCAGCCCCTACGCCCATCTTTCAAGCCACACAAAGGAATCCTATAACTCCCACATTTAATAGCTTGATTCATGACACTAAAGATCAACTTAAAACCTAACTTAAATAGTCACCAAACAAAAGAAATCAGCCACTAATCCCCCTAGTTATCACGCCTACCATCTCATCATTATGGGTGGTTACACTTGCTTTTCAAATTTAAAGTGCAACACCCATAACTTACAACATTTATTCACTCAACTAAATGAGGAGTTTCTTATAGCATGCAAGCTAAAGATTCCCTCCTCTAAGACTCTCTAAACTCGTGTAACACCATGGGAAAAATGGTCTTGACCTTCATGCAACTCTTAGTGTAGCCCACTAATAGAGAATGCTCAATTGGATCCACTCACATAACCCATTACACTTAATTGAGTTGAAAAACAAAACAACAACTATGAAAGCAAGGTCACGCCCCCCTTGTCATCATTATGGGCCTCTACTAGCCTCCATTCCTTCTAGGCCTGAAGTTGGGCTTGCTTCCATAAAGGTGGTCACCATTTGTTTTAGGGCTTCTTGGGCTTTCTTGGTTCTTGATCTGGTCATAGGCCCACCAAGTCCTTGAAGTGCTTCTTGGTCCATACTCCTTATTAGGCTCATATCATTCTTGGTTTGCATCATTCCCTCCCTCTTGAAGAGAATTCGACCTCGAATGTACTGCCTTAAGGAATCATCTTCATCCTCCTAGGTCAAATGGAAATTGATAGAAATCATCAAATGTAGCAAGTTGGCGTAATATATTTCCATCTTGTATAATCAACATCCCAACACATTCCTCAAAGCGGTTATGATGAACCAAATGAACACCATACTTTTGGGAAACCATGCGTGTTCCCAAACCATGGGGTACTTCCTGTGGGATTAAATCTTTAAGTTCATTGGTTGTCTTGCAAGATTCCTTTGGAATCGCATCTTCAATTTCATTGATTGTCTTGCAAGCCTCCTTTGGAATAACATCCTCAAGTTCATTGAATGTCTTGCAAGCCTCCTTTGGAATCACATCTTCAATTTCAGTGAATGTCTTGCAAACTTCCTTTGGAGGAACAAACTCAATTTCCTTCAAAAGAAAATCAACACAACAAGGCAAAGAATTAGGAATAGCTTCAAAACTTTTCACCTCATTTTCTTTTTTTGCTCTCATTCTTTCTTTCTCTTCACCCATTTTCTTCCACCATGCTTCATTGGTGATATGATCCAGATCCGGACCGCCTTGAAGTTTCAGGAAAAGGAACGGATATTGACGCCACACTCAAGATGTAGGTGAGAAGGTGAGTGATAAGTCATGTGTTTGATCGCCACAAGTTGCCTTGATAAGATCGGATTTAGTTCTTTTACCCAAGAACCCAAGGGAAGCTCTCACAATAGAGAAGAGGAAGAGAGGATCCTCGAGACTTTCAAGCCTATAAGGGCGAGGATGCTCGAAAAGAGGAAGTCCCAACTTCTCCACCATGATTGTACTGGCCATATTGATCCAATACTTTCTATCAATGTCCAACTTGTATATCTTATTTTTCACACAGCACAAAGTATAGACAATACTCTTCTTTTTCTTGACTTCCATGACATACAACAACAAAATAATTTTTTTTTTATTTTCGTTTTTTTATAGAACAAAAAAGAACAAAGGAAGATAGCACCTGAATTTCAAGGAACCCAAGCTCTGATTACCAAATGATATGATCCAGATCCGGACCGCCTTGAAGTTTCAGGAAAAGGAATGGATATTGACGCCACACCCAAGATGTAGGTGAGAAGGTGAGTGATAAGTCATGTGTTTGATCGCCACAAGTTGCCTTGATAAGATCGGATTTAGTTCTTTTACCCAAGAACCCAAGGGAAGCTCTCACAATAGAGAAAACTCTTCAAATTTCATTATCCAAAACTCATTTGAGTAGTACATGAGTTCCCTATTTATAGGCTAAGCTTAAACTCTTGAGATACTAGGAATAAATTCCCACTACCATGCATTTACCTAGAAAGTAAGCATAAACATGATGATAAATCCCCACTAGCCACTATAATGACTTAGAGCACTACTAGGAAGCATTTAGAGAGGCTAGGAGGATGCAAAAGGTCATCATAAAATTCAGCCTAAAAAATAGTATGAAAATTAAAAATAAAATGATAAAAATTGGACTTAATTATTATCTAATAAACCCACTAATAATTAATAGTCCACTAATCAACCCATGAATGCTTCTTGTCATGTGAATTGGGCTTTCCATTGTGTTGTCTTCAAGATGGACTCAAAGCATCTTCATCAAATTGAAGAAAAGTAACCCATAGGTTATCCTTCAACCGAGCTTCTCAAAGGAAACTTGAACCGGATCCGAATATGCTTCTTTCCATATGCTTAATGAATTCATGATCATATCAATGCTACAACTCAATGGGCAAATTGTATGTCTTTCCATAGACCAACCTATAGGGTGACATTCCTAAGGGGGTCTTATAAGAGCATCTTCCAAATGAAGGGACCAGTCTTTTCTGGTTGGGTTCACCACTTTTTCCAAAATTCTTTTTATTTCCCTATTGAACAGCTCAGCCTGCCCATTGGTCTGTGGATGGTATGCTGTAGCAACTTTATAACTTACCCCATATTTTGTTAGGACTCCATCAAACAGTTTGTTACAAAAGTGAATACCTTCATCACTGATAAATGCCCTAAGGGTGCCAAATCTTGTAAAAATCTGCTTTTGAACAAACTTCACAACAGCTCTAGCATCATTTCTGGGAAGAGCTACAGCCTCCACCCATTTTGGCACGTAACACATCGTTTGAAACGCTGGAAAATTAGAGGAAAGAAACTTAGAGGATAGAAAACACGACAATCTAAAAATGTTCCCCCGTTTGGTTCCAATACATTGACGAGAGAAGAGAAAAAACAAGGGTGGAGCCCACAGGATATTTTTTCATCCCAAATTGGGAAGAAAACGGGAAAATCTAAAGAATGTCTTGAATAAAGTGAGGTAATAATGAACTGACGGCCTTCTTAGTAGAAAAAGACCAAAACAATTTTATTTTTTATTTTTTTTAATTATTAAATGAGGGTATTTAAGTCATTTGATAAATATGTTTTTTTTTCCTCCCACTTTCTATCCAATCAAACAAAAGGAGAGAAAAGTTTTAATTTTCTTTCTTTTCATTTTCTCTCATACCAAACAACTAAACAATCCTCTCATTTTTCACTCTTTTTCTTTCCTTCTCCTTTCTTTCCTCTCACTTTCTTTCCTCTCATTTTCTCTCCTGTAACCAAACAAAGCCGCAGTCTATAGCCACCAAAATATACAGATTACCAAAAGAAAGGGGAAAGGGACCCATGAAGTCTATGCCCCATACATCAAACAACTCAACTTCCAACATGGAATTGAGGGACATCTCATTTCAATCTAAAATATTGCCTACCCTTTGGCATCTGTTGCAACCCTTAGCAAAACTGTAAGCATCTTTAAATAATTTAGGCCAAAAATAACCGGCCTGACGGACTTTAGCAGCTGTCCTCATTCCTCCAAAATGTCCCCCACATGGGGATGAATGACAATACAAGAGAATATTTGGGACTTTTGTTTCGACCACGCACCTTCTAAGCAAATTGTCAGCACAGTTCTTGTATAAGTATGGCCCATCCCAACAGAATGCTTTACCTGATGGAAGAACCTTTTTCTTTGTTGTGGACTTAAATCTGCAGGGACAATACCACTGGCTAGATATTTACTAGTGTACTAGATCAGCATACCAGGGTGTTTCAACATCTTCCATAGATAGCAACTGCTCATCAAGGAACAGTTGTTTGATCTCAGAATTCTTTGTGGTCTCATTCCCCTCAGACAGTCTTGACAAGTGGTCTGCTACCTGATTCTCAACTCCCTTCTTATCCCTGATTTCCAAGTCGAACTCTTGCAACAAAAGCAACCATCTAATCAGTCTTGGCAATCAAGTATTTAATGGCAGCATGATCAGTATAGACAATGACCTTTGTGCCAACAAGGTAGGGTCGTCTTTACAAGTGGTCTACTACCTGATTCTCAACTCCCTTCTTATCCCTGATTTCCAAGTCGAACTCTTGCAACAAAAGCAACCATCTAATCAGTCTTGGCTTTGCATCCTTCTTGGCAATCAAGTATTTAATGGCAGCATGATCAGTATAGACAATGACCTTTGTGCCAACAAGGTAGGGTCTGAACTTGTCAAAGGCAAACACAACAGCCAACAACTCTTTCTCTGTAGTGGTATAGTTCAATTGAGCTTCAACAAATGTTTTACTGGCATAATATATAGAGTGAAATACCTTATCTTTCCTCTGGCCTAGGACCGCTCCCACTGCGAAGTCACTAGCATCACACATCAACTCAAATGGCCTAGACCAATCTGGAGCAATTATGACTGGTGCAGTGATTAGAGCCTTCTTCAGAATTTGAAATGCTTCCAAACAGTTTGGTGTGAAATCAAAGAGTCTATCATGCTCTAACAACTGGCACGGGGGTTTGGAGATTTTGGAGAAGCCATTGATAAATCTTCTATAGAACCTAGCATGTCCTAAGAAACTTCTCACTCCTTTAACTGAGGTAGGTGGTGGCAGCTTTTCAATGACCTCTATCTTGGCTTTGTCTACCTCCATACCCTTCTTAGACACCTTGTGACCCAACACAATTCCTTCCTAAACCATGAAGTGACACTTTTCCCAGTTTAACACCAAGTTTGCTTCCTCACAATGGTCTAAGACCTGTTCCAGATTTCCAAGGCATCCCTGGAATGACTCTCCAAATACTGAGAAGTCATCCATAAAAATTTCCATGGATTTCTTGATAATATCGAAGAATATGGCCATCATGCATCTTTGGAACGTTGCTGGAGCATTACAGAGGCCAAATGGCATCCTTCACGCTTGTTTCTGCTACATTGTTTGAATACCACACTATCGTTTTAAAACGGTTAGGCATAGTTAATAATGTAATAGTAGTTTGGGACTAATGGGATTATCCTTAGAAAGGAGGGTCGTCTCATTTATTTTGGTGGTACAAAGCGTTGAGAACGTTCTGCAGCCAATGGGATGATTTCATATATATATATATATATTGGTGATGGAGGCAAAGGAGGGGCAAGTCAATTTTGCAACAAAAGAAGATCAATCCATTCAAGTCCAAGGAAAACCATTTAAGTCCAAGTGATCTGTGTTCTTATTTTGGCCATATCTTGAGTTATAGATGTCCGGTTGAAGTGATTCTTGATTCGTTGGAAAGATAAGAGAATTATCTACAAGTTTTATTTGAAGCTCAAGACCTGATTCGTACTCTATCATGATCAAAACTAGGATAGAAGTTAGGGACGCTGTTTTGGACGGATTTAATCTCATTAAGCAATTTTTAGGCCTGTAATTGGGTTTTGGTTTTAATTGTATAATGGGCTGCATGGGCCACGAAAATACTTAGCCTCCTTGGATTAGGGTTTGGCGGCCATGAGCCAAATTAGGGGGTTGGTGGGGGTAGCATTTTCCTTTTTCTATAAATAGGAAATGTATGACCTCATTTACATAACTTTGAATGAAATTAGAATTTATCCTATTTGGGTATTTTTGTGAATTGAGCATTGGCTCCTCCTCTTCAAGTTCTTGGATTGGAACTTGCTTGATTCTTATCAAAGAGTTCTATCTCTTTGTGGCGAATCCTCCTTGGCTTATCGATCTTCCCATTCTAGGGATAATTGTGGCGCCTTCCCCTTCATCTTCTTCCTCTTCCATTTTCTATTTTGCTTATGTTCTTCTTAATTTATATTTATGTCATTTAATTTTTGCACCTTTCATTTCAATTCTTCCCTCTTTTATTTAATTAGTATTCTTTACTTATTTTGTTCATCGTTTAGTTGTTTATTTTCAATTCCTAGTCTATATCCTTCATATGCATTCGGGTGTCCAAGAACATCTTCTTCTTCCCCCAATTCTTCTCTTCATTTTGCATAATTTCTAAGATCAAGCTCTTGGATAGATCCTCAATTTCGGTGATTCAAACTTGGATTCTTGATACCACATGATATGATCCAAGTTTGAATCACCAAAATTGAAGGATCTATCCAAGAGCTTGTTCTCAGTTCTTATATTAAAAAGATGAGAATAATTGGGGAAGAAGAAGGTGCAGTTGTCACCCGAATATGATTAACAAAAGGAAACAAACTAAAGAATGGAAATAACTAAACAAGAAACTTAACCAAACCAAGAATTAAAGTGCAACAACTAAAAACAGAATGTAAATGGTGAAAATGTAAAGAAAAACATAAAATAAATTAAGCAAATGGAAGGGGAAGAAGATGAAGGGGAAGGCGCCATAATCATCCATAGAGTTAGAAGATTGATAAGCCAAGGAGGATTCGCCACAAAGAGATAAAACTCTTTGATAAGAATCAAGCAAGTTCTAATCCAAGAACTTGAAGAGGAGGAGCCAATGCTCAACTCAAAAATACCCAAATAGGATAAATTCTAATTTCATTCAAAGTTATGTAAATGAGGTCATACATTTCCTATTTATAGAAAAAGGAAAATGCTACCCCCACCAACCCCCTAATTTGGCTCATGGCCGCCAAGTCCTAATCCAAGGAGGCTGAGTATTTTCGTGGCCCATGCAGCCCATTATACAATTAAAACCAAAACCCAATTACAAGCCTAAAAAATGCTTAATAAGATTAAATCCGTCCAGAACAACGTCCCTAACTTCTAGCCCAGTTTTGATCATGATAGAGTACGAATCAGGTCTTGAGTTTCGAATAGAACTTGTAGATAATTCTCTTATCCTTCCAACGAATCAAGAATCACTTCAATAGGATATCTATAACTCAAGTTATGGCCAAAATAAGAACACAGATCACTTGGACTTGAATGGTTTTCCTTGGACTTGAATGGATTGATCTTCTTTTGTTGCAAAATTGACTTGCCCCTCCTTTGCCTCCATCAATTGGGTCGTCTCATTATTATGGTATCAGAGCAGTTTGGTTCCATAACGGGCCTTGAGGGTCGTTGATGCTACACAGTCTTTATTGAAACCGGAAACTGTGGAGTCTGGAACCAAGACTGCAAGTCTAACAACTGTACTGGCTTTAACGGTTGACACCCGGGTTGTATCAACTGAGTCTGGTATTGGGTAGAGTGTCTGATGCGCTAGTTATCGAAGGGTGATAACTGCTAGGCATATGATATGTTTCACTGTTAACAGCTATTATATGTCTTATTAATTGGAAATAATAGCTCCTTTTTACAGGAAGCTAGATGGCTCGTGGACGAGGAAGAGGAGGAAGGCCGGTCGCAACCGAAGGAACGATAACAACAACAATAACAATGGTGACCACTCAAGGACAGGATGTGGTGGTGACACCTATGAAGCGATGCGGGCCTTGCGGGATTTGGCTACCACGATGATGCAGCAAAACCAGCAAACTGCCCAGTATATGCAGAGGAAGGAGGAGAGGGAAGCAAGACAGGACCAGTTACACGTTGTAAGAGGAAATGAGACGATGGACACCGGTCTCAATGCTTTCATGAAAGGAAATCCTCCTTAGTTCCACGGGGAGTAAAATCCTGAAGCTGCAGAGATGTGGTTGCAAGAGATCGAGAAAGTATTCATGGCCATACATTGCAGAGAGGACAGGAAAGTGATGTACGTTGCGTACATGATAGTAGCCGCAGTGGAGGCTTGGTGGAGAATTAAGTTCAGATTACTAGAAACGGAGGGCAGAATGGTTACGTGGGAATTGTTCCGGGAGTGCTTTTTGGAGAAGTACTTCCCGAGGAGTGTGAGTGATATGAGCCCAATAAGGAGTATGGACCAAGAAGCACTTCAAGGACTTGGTGGGCCTATGACCAGATCAAGAACCAAGAAAGCCCAAGAAGTCCTAAAACAAATGGTGACCACCTTTATGGAAGCAAGCCCAACTTCAGGCCTAGAAGGAATGGAGGCCAAGATGGTGACTTATCTTAGTCAAGTAGAGGCCCATAATGATGACAAGGGGGGCGTGACTTTGCTCTCATAGTTGTTGTTTTGTTTTTCAATTCAATAAAGTGTAATGGGCTATGTGAGTGGATCCAATTGAGCATTCTCTATTAGTGGGCTCCACTAAGAGTTGCATGAAGGTCTAGCCCATATTTTCCATGAAGCTACACGTTGAGTAGGGAGTCTTGGGGAGGGAATCTTTAGCTTGCATGCTATAAGAAACTCCTCATTAAGTTGAGTCATTAAATTATAAGTTATAGGTGTTACACTTTTAATTTGCAAAGCAAAGTGTAACCACCCATCATGAAGGGAGAGTAGGCGTGACATTGAGTGCTTGGGGCTGACTTCAATTGCTTCATGGTGAGTTATGAGTGTCTTGGTGGCTGCCTCCAATTGTTTGAGTGTTACACTTTTAATTTGACAAACAAAGTGTAACCCACCCATGAAGAACAAGTGGTAGGCGTGACATTGAGTGTCTTGGGGCTGAATTCAATTGCTTGATGGTGAGTTATGAGTGCTTGATGGGCTGCCTTCAATTGTTTGAGTGTTACACTTTTAATTTGACAAACAAAGTGTAACCACCCATGAAGAAGAAAGGGTAGGCGTGTATGAATGGGCTTGGGGGCTGAATTGATTTTGTTTTAGTGGTCATCAAGTTAGGAATTAGGCCATTCAAAGTGGGGGTTATGCCTTGTCTTTGGATGCCAAGAGTTGGATGACTATTATATGTATGCACCTAAAACCTTGAGAAATACAACTTTGAAGTTATTTTGGATCAAATTCCATTGGGTGAGAATTGTTTCTCCTAGGTTCTTGGTTGAACCAAACTTAGTTCTTATCAAGAATCCAAGATTCTTGTGGCGAACATCACTTGGCTTATCAAACCTTCTTGGTTTGTGGCGCCTCATCATCTCTTTCTTTCCATTTTCTTGTTTTCTTCACTTTTATGTTGTTTCATTTGTATCCATAAGAAGAGCACGAATTGTAATGCTTTGAATTCAACCAAACGATCTTCAAAAGGCAACCTCACCATTTGGTTGTCATCAAGTGGTATCAAAGCTTAGGCTTTGGTTGAAATTTTGTTTGTGTTCTTGATTCTTTTTTTTCTTCTTCATCTTCTACTCTTTCTTCTTTTCTTTCCAAAAACCAAAACAAAAGTTACTTTGATCTTTTCTTGAAGGGAAAATTCGTGATTGTTGTGTATTGCTCCAAAAACAAAGTTTTCAAGAGTAATTCTCTTCAACAAGTTATAAAAAAAAAAAAAAAAAAAAAAAAGAAATTCGTGTAAAAAAAAAAAAAAAAAAGAAGAGAAAGTTTCACTTGAGCAATTTGTGTCTTGAATATTATTCCCTTCTTCCATTGTTTCTTATTTGTAAACCTTTTCTTTTCTAGCCTTTGTTCTTCGTTTTTCCTTGTTTTGATAAGTTTTGTGAGTTTTGTTACTTGAATTTTGGTATTTTTGTGTTTTGTATTTGATTCCTCTAAGAACTAAAGGAGAACATTTGAGAGGAAAAAGGCAAGAGTGCAAATTTACTTCTTGTGTGGAAAAAGCCAAAGGAGTGAAATTCATTTGTGTGACAAGTGAGGGAGTGTAGTGAGGAAACATAAATCATGGCAAACCATGAAGATAGTCCACCACTTTCACCAAGGTCCGCGATCCTTTTTGTACGAATGACTACTCAAATGCAAGCCCTTCAAAGGCAAATGGAGGCAATGCAAACCAACTATGATCAACAACTTGCCAACCTTCAAAATGATGAGTCTAGTGGCAATGAAAGTGAAAGAGGAAGGCCTAGAGGAGGAAGGCATAGAGGAGGAGGACATAGAGGAAGGAGGCGTGATGAAAGGCTTGAGGGGGTCAAAATCAAAGTTCCTCCCTTTCTTGGGAAGAATGATCCGGAGGCTTACTTGGAGTGGGAGCTAAAGATAGAACAAGTCTTTGATTGTAATTCTTACAATGAAGGCAAGAAGGTGAAAGTAGCCGCCCTTGAGTTCAAAGAGTATGCCCTTGTGTGGTGGGACCAATTACAAAAAGAGAGGAGGAGACTTGGAGGGGAGCCTATAGACACTTGGGAGGAGATGAAGTATGTCATGAGGAAGAGGTTTGTCCCAAATCATTACCAAAGGGACATTCACAACAAATTGCAAAGACTTACCCAAGGGACCAAGAGTGTAGATGAATATTTCAAGGAGATGGAGTTGGCCTTACTTAGGTCAAATTTTCAAGAAGATAGGGAGGCTACCATGGCAAGATTCTTACATGGCTTGAATCAAGATATTCAAGACTAGTAGAATTACAAAATTATGTGGAGCTTGAAGATTTGGTGCAACAAGCAATCAAGGTGGAGCAACAAATTAAGAGGAGGAAGTTCAAATATTCTTCTTCTTCTTCTTCAAAGTTTCCATCATCAAATTGGAAGGACAAGCAAAAGAAGGAGGGTGCACCAACCAAAGAAGCCGTGAGCACCTCTCAAGGCAAGAAACCAATGGAGACAACCACTAGGAGCCGTGAAGTAAAGTGTTTCAAATGCCTTGGCCATGGGCACATAGCCGCCCAATGTCCAACAAAGAGAACTATGGTGACCATGAATGGTGAAGTAGTATCACAATCCGAGGCTTCAAGTGGGGAGGAAAGTGAAGAAGATGTGTTCATGCCGGATGGTGATTTACTTATGGTAAGGAGGCTATTGGGGAGTCAAGTGAAAGAACATGAAGCAAGCCAAAGGGAGAATATCTTTCATTCTAGATGCCTAATTCAAGGAAAGGTATGCTCTTTAATTATTGATGGAGGAAGTTGTGCCAATGTTGTAAGTACTAGATTAGTGTCAAAACTAAATCTTGTAGCTAAAGCACATCCAAGACCATATAGGCTTCAATGATTAAGTGAGGTAGGAGAAATGGTGGTGAACAAACAAGTGGAGGTCCCATTCTCAATTGGGAAGTATGAGGATAGTGTTCTTTGTGATGTGGTGCCTATGGAGGCAAGCCACTTGTTGTTGGGAAGGCCTTGGCAATATGATAAAAAGGCCATCCATGATGGGTTCTCAAATAAATATACTCTCATGTATCAAGACCGAAAGGTCATACTTTCTCCTTTGTCTCCAAAGCAAGTTAGTGAGGATCAAATAAAAATGAGAGAAAAGAGAGAGCAAGAGAGAAAAGAAAAAGAGGGTGAAAAAGAAAGTGAGAAAAAGAGTGAAGAAAAATCAAAAAAAAATCATGAGAAAAAAGAAGTGAAAAATAGAGTGGAAAAAGAGAGTAAAGAGAGCTTTCTTGCAACAAAGAGTGAGGTGAAGAGTGCCTTAATTTCAAGGCAGCCCCTATACATACTTTATTGTAAGGAATTTTGTTTAAATACTAACATTCCTAATGATAATTCTTTGTCTAGTGGTGTCAAAAATCTTCTGCAGTAATTTGATGATGTTTTTCCTATGGAAGTGCCACATGGCCTTCCCCCTCTTAGAGGAATTGAGCATCACATTGACCTCATTCCGGGTGCATCACTACCCAATAGGCCAGCCTATAGGAGCAATCCACAAGAGACTAAAGAGATCCAAACACAAGTGGAGGAGTTGATACAAAAAGGTTGGGTGCAAGAAAGTTTGAGTCCATGTGCTGTCCCGGTAATTTTAGTGCCAAAGAAAGATGGGACTTGGAGGATGTGCACGGATTGTAGGGCCGTGAACAACATCACAATTAAGTATAGACATCCTATCCCTAGACTTGATGATTTGCTTGATGAATTGCATGGTGCTTGTGTTTTTTCTAAAATTGATTTGAAAAGTGGGTACCATCAAATTAGAATAAGGGAGGGGGATGAATGGAAAACTGCCTTTAAATCTAAATATGGTTTGTATGAATGGTTGGTAATGCCTTTTGGTTTAACAAATGCACCTAGCACTTTTATGAGGCTTATGAACCATGTTTTGAGGGAATTTTTGGGCAAGTTTGTTGTGGTGTATTTTTATGACATCTTGATATATGGCAAAAACTTAGATGAACATCATGAACATTTAAGGGCTGTTTTGCTTGTATTAAGAAAAGAAAAATTGTATGCTAATTTGGAAAAGTGTACTTTTTGTGTGGACCATGTGATTTTCTTGGATTTGTGATAAATGCTAAAGGGGTCCATGTTGACAAAGAGAAAATTAAGGCCATTCAAGATTGGCCAACTCCCAAAAATGTGAGTGATGTGAGGAGTTTTCATGGCTTGGCTAGTTTTTATAGGAGGTTTGTTAAGGACTTTAGCACCTTGGCTGCACCTCTTAATGAAATTGTAAAAAAAAATGTTGGGTTTAAATGGGGGGAGAAGCAAGAACATGCTTTCAAAGAACTAAAGGAAAAGCTCACCCATGCACCAATACTTGTTTTGCCTAATTTTGCTAAATCTTTTGAGATTGAATGTGATGCTTCAAATGTTGGTGTTGGGGTTGTTTTGATGCAAGAGGGGCATCCAATTGCTTATTTTAGTGAGAAATTAAGTGGAGCTTCCCTTAATTATCCCACCTATGATAAGGAATTGTATGCCTTAGTAAGAGCTTTGCAAACTTGGCAACACTATCTTTTGCCCAAAGAATTTGTCATTCATAGTGACCATGAGTCTTTGAAATATTTGAAAGGGCAAGGAAAGTTAAATAAAAGACATGCAAAGTGGGTTGAATTTCTTGAACAATTTCCATATGTGGTGAAACACAAAAAAGGTAAGGCCAATGTTGTTGCGGATGCACTTTCAAGAAGGTATTCTTTACTTTCTACCCTTGAGACAAAGTTGTTGGGTCTTGAATGCATTAAGGAATTGTATGAGCATGATAAGGAATTTTCTCATATCTATGCTAATTGTGTGCATTCGTCCCAAAATGGATATTTTAGGCACCAAGGATTTTTGTTCAAAGAAAAGCGTTTGTGTGTGCCTAAAAGCTCTATAAGGGAGTTGTTCTTAAAAGAGGCGCATGAAGGGGGATTAATAGGGCACTTTGGGGTCCAAAAGACTTTCGACATGTTGCATGAACATTTTCATTGGCCTCACATGAAGCATGATGTGCAAAAATATTGTGAAAAATGCATTGTATGTAAAAAGTCAAAATCTAAAGTGATGCCCCATGGACTTTATACTCCTTTACCTATTCCTGACTCTCCTTGGATAGACTTATCTATGGATTTTGTTGTGGGATTGCCTAGGTCAAGGAATGGTAAAGATTCCATTTTTGTTGTGGTGGATAGGTTCTCTAAAATGGCACATTTTATTCCATGTAAAAAAGTTGATGATGCTTGTCATGTGGCGGACTTATTTTTTAGGGAAGTGGTGAGACTTCATGGTCTCCCAAGGAGTATTGTTAGTGATAGGGACACCAAGTTCCTAAGTCACTTTTGGAGGACTTTGTGGGGAAAGCTAGGTACAAAGCTTCTTTTCTCCACTACTTGCCATCCTCAAACGGATGGACAAACTGAAGTTGTGAATAGAACACTTTCTTCTCTTTTAAGGGCTGTGATTAAAAAGAACATTAAGTCTTGGGAGGAGTGTTTGCCTCATGTGGAATTTGCTTATAATAGGGTTGTTCATAGCACCACTCAATATTCTCCTTTTGAGGTTGTTTATGGTTTTAATCCCTTAACTCCTCTTGATTTATTGCCATTGCCTAACTCTTCAATTTTAAAGCATAAAGATGGTAGGGCCAAGGCTGAATATGTGAGGAAGTTACATGAGCAAGTGAAGGTCCAAATTGAAAAGAGGACCCAAAGCTATGCAAGACAAGCCAACAAAGGAAGGAAGAAGGTGGTATTTGAGCCCGGAGATTGGGTTTGGGTTCACATGAGGAAGGAAAGGTTTCCTTCCCAAAGGAAATCTAAATTGCAACCAAGAGGAGATGGGCCATTTCAAGTGGTGGCCAAGATCAATGATAATACCTACAAGTTGGATCTTCCTGGTGAGCATGGTGGAATAAGTGCTACTTTCAATGTGGCTGATTTATCTTTTTTTGATGTAGGTGATGAAGAATTCAATTCGAGGTCGAATTCACCTAAAGAAGGAGGGGATGATATGAGCCCAATAAGGAGTATGGACCAAGAAGCACTTCAAGGACTTGGTGGGCCTATGACCAGATCAAGAACCAAGAAAGCCCAAGAAGTCCTAAAACAAATGGTGACCACCTTTATGGAAGCAAGCCCAACTTCAGGCCTAGAAGGAATGGAGGCCAAGATGGTGACTTATCTTAGTCAAGTAGAGGCCCATAATGATGACAAGGGGGGCGTGACTTTGCTCTCATAGTTGTTGTTTTGTTTTTCAATTCAATAAAGTGTAATGGGCTATGTGAGTGGATCCAATTGAGCATTCTCTATTAGTGGGCTCCACTAAGAGTTGCATGAAGGTCTAGCCCATATTTTCCATGAAGCTACACGTTGAGTAGGGAGTCTTGGGGAGGGACTCTTTAGCTTGCATGCTATAAGAAACTCCTCATTAAGTTGAGTCAATAAATTATAAGTTATGGGTGTTACACTTTTAATTTGCAAAGCAAAGTGTAACCACCCATCATGAAGGGAGAGTAGGCGTGACATTGAGTGCTTGGGGCTGACTTCAATTGCTTCATGGTGAGTTATGAGTGTCTTGGTGGCTGCCTCCAATTGTTTGAGTGTTACACTTTTAATTTGACAAACAAAGTGTAACCACCCATGAAGAAGGAAGGGTAGGCGTGTATGAATGGGCTTGGGGGCTGAATTGATTTTGTTTTAGTGGTCATCAAGTTAGGAATTAGGCCATTCAAAGTGGGGGTTATGCCTTGTCTTTGGATGCCAAGAGTTGGATGACTATTATATGTATGCACCTAAAACCTTGAGAAATACAACTTTGAAGTTATTTTGGATCAAATTCCATTGAGTGAGAATTGTTTCTCCTAGGTTCTTGGTTGAACCAAACTTAGTTCTTATCAAGAATCCAAGATTCTTGTGGCGAACATCACTTGGCTTATCAAACCTTCTTGGTTTGTGGCGCCTCATCATCTCTTTCTTTCCATTTTCTTGTTTTCTTCACTTTTATGTTGTTTCATTTGTATCCATAAGAAGAGCACGAATTGTAATGCTTTGAATTCAACCAAACGATCTTCAAAAGGCAACCTCACCATTTGGTTGTCATCAGTGAGGCAAGAGAAAGAGAAAGTGTTCCGCAGTCTGAAACAGGAACAACTGTCAGTTGGTGAGTACACAATGAGGTTCGAAGCATTACTCAAGTTATCACAGTTATATCTGGTCCATCCAGATGAAGAATGGGTCTCTAGAAGATTTGAAGACGGGTTAAGGGCCAAGTTGAAGCGAGCGATGCTACCCTTTGGCATAAAATCTTTTCCAGAGCTGGTGGAGAAGTGCACCGTGCTGGAAGATCATGATAGGGCGAGGACAGTCCAGCCACAAGCTAAGAGTGGTGGACCAGTGCGAGGCAGTGGCCAGAGAGGCAGAGGTGGTAAGTTTCAACATAGGGCGAGACCGTAGGATCGCCCAGCTCAATTCAACAACGCACGTGGAGGAAGTAGCTCCAGCCAGGGACAACATAAGATCAAGACCTGTTTTCGATGTAGGGGATCGCATCTAGTCAAGAACTGCCCAAGGACCCAGCACATTAGGTGCTTCAATTGCAATCAGATGGGTCACTATACATCAGATTGCAAGCCCGGAGTCGGTAGAAGGGCTCAATTTCAGCAACAGGGCAGAAGAGCCCAGGGTAGTGGGACAAGGTCACAAGGTGCAAGCCAACAGAGTCGCCCACAAACCACCGGGCGAGTGTTTGCCGTGAGGGGTTCTGAAGCCTCTCGATGCCCTGATCTGATATAAGGTAAATGTCTAGTCTCTGGTAAGCTTCTATCTGTTCTATTTGATTCGGGGGCTACTCATTCCTTTATATCAATAGAGTGCATGGATCATTTAGGGTTGCCTGTTTCATCATTACCCCATGATTTGACTATCTCAACGCCTACTAGTGATTCTCTGACTACCTTATCTATATGCCTTAAATGTCCCATCACCATAGAGAACCGAACTTTCCTTGTCGATCTTATTTGTTTGCCTAAGCAACAGATAGATGTCATCCTAGGCATGGATTGGCTTTCGGCCAACCTTGTTGTGTTAGACTGTTCAAACAAAACTCTCCGTCTCCCAAAGCAATCTAGATTGATGCCTGCCGACGAGAGTGATCCGATGGGTGAGCGATTGAAGGGGTGTGTGGTGCTGTTCTCTTTGGAAGCAAAGGAGACTCCTAGTGTCGGAGCTTTACCTATCGTGCGAGAGTTTCCGGAAGTATTTCCCGATGATGTTCCCGGACTGCCACCAGAGAGGGAAGTGGAGTTTGCTATAGACCTGATTCCGGGGACGGGGCTATCTCTATACCGCCGTGTCGGATGTATCCAGTTGAGTTGAGAGCTAAAGAAACAGTTGGACGAGATGCTAGGCAAAGAGTTCATCCGACCTTGTGCATCTCCGTGCGGAGTGTCATTGCTTGTTGTGAAGAAGAAGGACGGGAGCTCGAGGCTGTGCGTAGATTATCATCAGCTGAACAAAGTGACAATCAAGAACAAGTATTCGTTACCACAGATAGATGATTTTATGGATCAGCTGAAAGGAGCGGCTGTGTTCTCTAAGATCGATCTGCGATCTGGATACCATCATATCCGGGTTAAGAAGGAGGATGTGCCCAAGACTACTTTTCGGAGTCGGTATGGTCACAATGAGTATTTAGTTATGCCTTTTAGTGTGACTAATGCTCCAGCAGTGTTCATGGATTATATGAACAGGATCTTCCAACGGTTCCTTGACAAGTTTGTCGTTGTGTTTATCGACGACATCCTTGTATACTCTTCGAGTAGAGAAGAACACCAAGAGCATCTAAGGGCGGTGTTGCTAGTGCTAAAGGATCGGCAGTTATATGTTAAACTGTCTAAGTGCGAGTTCTGGTTAGAGGAGGTTAAGTTTCTATGCCATGTGATCTATAAGGATTAAATCGCAGTGGATCTTGCGAAAGTTGAGGCTGTAGTGAATTGGGAAAGCCGTAAGTTTGTAAGCGAGGTGAGAAGCTTTCTTGGTTTAGCGGGCTACTATCGGCGGTTCATAGAAAGATTCTCAAAATTCCGTTACCTATGACGCATTTGACGAGAAAGGGGAAGGCGTTCGAGTTGTCAGAGGCTTGCGAGCAAAGTTTTCAGGAGCTGAAGAGAAGACTGACCACATCACCTGTGTTGGTGTTACTAGATCCTTTAGGACGATTTGATGTATACTGCGATGCATCTTATCAAGGCTTGGGATGTGTGCTCAAGCAAGAAGGAAAAATGGTGCCGTATGCCTCCAGGCAATTAAGAACACATGAGCGAAACTACCCAATGCACGATCTGGAATTGGCGGCGATAGTGTTTGCATTGAAGATATGGAGGCACTATCTTTATGGTGCTAAATTTAGCATATTTAGCGACCATAAGAGCCTGAAGTATCTATTCGATCAGAGAGAATTGAACATGAGGCAGCGAAGGTGGATGGAATTCATAAAGGATTATGAATTCGACCTACAATACCATGTAGGTAAGGCGACTAGGGTAGCGGATGCGCTCAGTAGGAAATCCCTACACGTATCTGCCATGATGGTAAAGGAGCTAGAATTGTTAGAGGCGTTTAGAGATTGGAATCTGGAAGTGGAAATCGTCGAGGATAAGTAGAATCTTGGAATGGTTAGAGTAACTAGCGATTTCCTGAATCTTTTATGGAAGAAGCAAGCTGAGGGTAAGTAACTCGAGGGCGTGAATCAATTAATAGAGGACGGTAAGACTTCGGAATTCAGAAGAGGTACTGATGGTATGCTTAGGTATGGTGATTGGGTTTGTGTGCCAACAGATAGTGAAGTTAAGACAATGATCTTGGAGGAAGCACACAAGAGCAAGCTGAGTTTTCATCCGGGCTACCAAGATGAATCAGGACTTGAAGAATTGTTCTGGTGGTCGGGAATGAAGAAAGCAGTGGCTGCATATGTCCTAACCTCTTTGGTGTGTCAGAAAGCGAAGATTGAACACCAAAAGCTAGTAGGGTTGTTGCAATCGCTAGATGTCCCAGAATGGATGTGGGATAGCATTGCCATGGACTTTGTTTCTGGGTTGCCGAGAACTCAAAAAAGGTGCGATGCAATCTGGGTAATCATTGATTGGTTGACGAAGTGTGCTCACTTCTTACCTATCAACCAGAGTTACTCTTTGGAGCGATTAACTCAGATTTACATCAAGGAGGTTGTGAGGCTGCACGGGGTACCTTCGAGTATTGTTTCGGATCGTGATCCAAGGTTTACCTCAAGATTTTCGAGAAGCTTACACAGTGCAATGGGAACTAGGCTAAGTATGAGTTCTGCTTATCATCCTCAAACGTATGGTCAGTCTGAACGCATAATTCAGTCATTGGAGGATCTCTTAAGAGTGTATGTATTGGAGAACACAAAAAATTAGGACGAGTTCCTTCCATTGATCGAGTTTACTTACAATAACAGTTTCCATTCAAGTATTGGCATGGCGCCATACGAGGCACTGTATGGACGAAAGTGTAGGACTCTGTTATGCTGGTTTGAGACTGGAGAAAGTCAGCTGTTAGGTTCAGAACTGGTACAGCAAACAAAGGAACAAGTCCGTAAAATACGGGAAAAGATGAAAACTACAAGGGATAGGCAGAAGAGCTACGCCAATAAGAGGAGAAGACCCTTGGAATTTCAAGAGGGCGACCATGTCTTCATGAGAGTCACCTCAAGAGATAGAGTGGGCAGGGCAATCAAATCCAAAAAGCTAACACCTAAATTCGTAGGACAGTGTCAGATTCTTCGACAAATCGGCCCTGTAGCCTATCAAATAGCTTTACCACCAACTCTGTCAAATCTCCACGACGTCTTTCACGTCTCTCAACTCAGAAAGTACCACCCTGATCCATCACACGTGTTAGAGCCCGAATCAATCCAACTGAAGGAGAACCTTGAGTACGAGGCTTCACCTGTTCAGATCGTGGATATAAGGATCAAGGAACTGCGTGGCAAACATATCCCTCTGGTTTGAGTGGAGTGGAACCCGGTAACGGGAGATTCGGTGTGGGAGCATGAAGCGGAGATGCGCCAGAGTTATCCTTATCAATTTTAAGGTATGCAACAGAAATTTCGGGGACGAAATTTTCTGTAAGGAGGTGGTAATGTAACATCCCGATTTTTCTGTAACTCTAATCAAGTTGGTTAACCTCGATTAGGGCTTTGGATGCTTGAGTGAACTGTTTTGTGTTAGTTTAAGGCCTAGTTGGAAGCTTTGGAATAGGCTTGAACAAGGTTGGAAGTGCCTAAGATATTAAATGAGAAACTGGGGGAGTTAGAGGTTTGGAAGGCTCTTCCCAGCTGAGCAGCATGCTCAAGCGTGGGAACGGTGCACGCCCTAGCATGCCAACGCTCAAGCGTTGGCCTTGTACATGCTCAAGCGTGCTGAGTGCGTTTGCCAACTGGTGTGCTTTTTGACGCGTGTGCTACACGTGTCAGGCCAGGGTGAAGGCAGAGTGGACAAGGTTCCACGCTCAAGCATGCAAAATGTGCACGCTTTAGCGTTCTCAGCAGGACCTCTTAAGGGTTTTCCTTTCTGTCCCTCATTTGTATGAAAATAACTTTGAGTTTTCTAGAATTCTCTGCAACTAGAGAGAGAAGGGGACTGTGCCTTGAGAGAGAAAGCTTTATTTGAAGAGCTTCGGAGCTTTGGATCGAAATTCAGACTACACGGTTTCTATCGCAGCAAAGTTATCTACAACTTTGATGGATTGCTTTCTCGATTCGTCAAAGGTAAACTTGTATCCCTAACACGCGTTCTTCGTGTTCTTCATGGTTCTTCGAGTCTTTGCCTTTCTTCTTTGATCTTTGAGCTTGCCCTAGGGCTAACACTATTGTATACGTGTTGTGCTCGTGATTAGGGCAAAGTTCATGCTCGCGATTACTCGAGGTTTGGAGCTGGGAACTGCAGCTGTTAGCAGAGCTTGGAGCTGTTCTTCACGTTCTTGCTACGTGGGAGAACGTGCCATTGTTCGAGTGGATTTACGTGCAGAGTGTTCAAATGGGGAGAAAGAGTACGGCTGCCGTCGGGAAAACAAGAGTAGTGTAGTTGTATTTCTGCTATGTGTAGGGAAGCCCGAACCCTACTAGTGGTTGAGCCCCGATAAAGTATCTAAACCCTAGGTTTAGCATACCTTGGGCTATCACCGTTATGTTTGTAAACCCTAGGCTAGAAAACGGTTAATTGAGGATGGTTTGCTTGTGTGACAACTGTTATGATGATGACCGTTGTTGCTATCTGTCAACGTGCCAATATGCTACTTGGTGTGTGATATGCTGCTCTGTGCTGTTGTTGATATTACTGTTGTGTTATTGTTGTTGTATGCTGTGATGTCGTGTTGAGGCGGAATGTCGTTAGAGTTAAGATTGGCTGTGTGTCGTGTTGTTATCAGGTTGATACCGTGAATGGTGTCATTGCTTTTATTCTGACTGTTTGAGGCTGCGGCCGTGTTGTTTGAGTTGTGGCACATGGCGTCAAGGCTGTGGCCGTGTGGATGCGGTGGCATCATGCTGTTTCTGATTGAGTGTTTAGGCGTGAGATCCGGTATCAAAACCATTGAGGATGTTTGTTGCATATCATCAGCTGCCAAGTGGCCAGGCCGTATGACAGGTAGTATGGGCTACCAGAGTCATACGAGGTTAGTTGTACCTGAGTGTGGGTATGGAAAGTAGAAGGGGCGGTCAAGTGAGTGACCTTAGGGATGTTGCCGGTCTTGGGAATAGTTTACAGTGACGGATGAGGTAGCTCCTATCCTGTCGTGACGCCTGATCCAGTCCGATTTGTCCGACTAATCCCTGAGTTTTTCACGTTCCAGGCTAACGTTCGGAGGCGACCAAGACACCCCGGTTCCGATGTGGAAGGGGGATGCACTCTTATTTGTCATGGAGAACAGATCGGTCTCTTGGACAAACTAACTCAGTTCCGACACAGAACCTGTTCCGGTGTGGACTTGTTTGGGTGTGGAACCGTTCCGATGTAGAACCAGTTTCGTGAGCTTTCGGCCGACATGCTGCATAGGATTAGTATCCCGATCTAGAGGATTGATCTGAGAGTAGGACTCATGGGGATGAATGTTTGTTGCCTGTGTTGTCTCGAGAGACGTTTGGTTGTGTGCAGTAATTGCCATATATGTTATACCTGCTACCTGTTCCATGTTGTATTTTACTGCACTACTATTGTCGTTCCGATTTTACGCATGCCATATTTCTTATCTCCCTGTTGTTTCCCCTGTTTGTCTGGTTCTTGGTGCATGAAGACAAGGAGCTAGCTGATGGACCCGAGAGCACATCCCTTTATCATGTCAGTACCGAGGATGCCGGTACTAGGGCTAATCGATATCGTCTACCATGATGAGAGTGGGTGGCGCGTGGACCCCTCTACCAATTTGACGGTCTATACTGGACCAGTGAGCATTCTCTTCGGAGGAGGGGCGTCGCACGTGGAGGACATCATAGGACTGTTCAAAGTCATACAGTTTCTTCCCTTTCTGAGGATCTGGCACCCACCGAGGCAGAGAGAGCAAGATTATCTCTGGGCAGCGCCATAGTCATCAGTGGTATCCAGTAGGCGAGGCTACGTCTACAGAGGTCAGAGGAGGTGTACTGAGTAGTACCTGAGGACGTATAGGAGACGTCATATTTTCATGTCGAGTTCCTCCTCCGAGTATGAGCCTACGTGGGTTTATAGGCATATTCATGGAGAGGGACAAAGTAGCTCAGAGCATTCTCACCACCGATGGTGAGGGCCTGCCAGTGCGTCTTTAAGACTGTGTGGCGAGGTTTTTGATGTACTTTTGAGTGTGGGTTGGGGAGTGCTGGCGAGCTCTGAGGGTTCTTTCCCCTTTTGCTTTTGATGTATTTTGAGTTATCTTTTTGTACAGTTTGTATATCTATGTACAGTGCCCTACTGATGGGGCTAAGTTATGCATGGCAATAAATGTATATACAGTTTTCTACTTGCGCTTTACTCTGATGTGATTTCTATGCTTTCCGTATCATTGTATGTTTTAATCGCGCTTGTTTCCACTACGTTGATTGAATACTACGTTATCGTTTTAATACGGTTAGGCATAGTTAATAATGTAATAGGAGTTTGGGACTAACGGGATTATCCTTCTGAGAAAGGAGAGTCGTCTCATTTATTTTGGTGGTAACAGAGCGTTGAGAACGTTCTCCAACCAATGGGATGATTTCATACACACACACACACATATATATATATATATATATATATATATATATATATATATAGGTCGTCTCGGCCATCGAAACGGGAGTTACAGTTTTCTATTGATTGGTATCGAAATTTGTCCAATACCCATGGTTTTTATTCTCTTCACATTCAAATCTTCGTAATGGATAACTTAACTTATGAGGTACTCCATGTTAAGATAGAAGACAGAAGAGTAAAGCAGCTACCAGAGAAAGATATATCCTTGGTCACGACTATTTGGAATGAGACTTCGGATGATGCCCCCTGGGAGTTGGAAGATAGGATGAGGGAATAGTTTCGCATCTCTTCTAAGGCAAATTTCAAGGATGAAATTTCTTCTGGGAGGGTAGTGTTGTAACATCCCAAAAAGCTTATGTCTGTCTTTTCGACTGTCTGTGTGAATAATTTGACTGAGAACACAATTCGATTAATAATAATAATCATAAAATAGTTAATAAATGGAAATTCGTATTTGAATTTCAATTATGAGCTTAATAATCATAAAATGTTGTTTTGGGCCCGATGTGCTGTTTTGGGTCGGAATCGAAAATAATATTATTATTTTAATTGGGTCCGTTTTACCTTGGGATGAGTGCCAGGGCCGGGGAAGTAATTTGGCCCAGGGTCTGGAAGTTGTTTTGGCCCGAAGCTGGAAGTAGTTCATGACTGCTTTTCACGCTTCCCTAGACCTTGTCACCTTTTGTCAAGATCATGCCATCCTTACCTTAAATGGAAAAACAATTTAACCATTTATTGTTAATCTTGCCTACTTTTAATGTGACTCCACAAGTATCATCTCTTTAATTCTTGGGCAATGGATTTCTTACACCAAATTCATTTAATTTTGATTAATTTCCTAGCCTTTTACTTCATGACAATTTTGGCCTTAAGTGTGCAAGAAACACTTAAACACTTCATCATTTCTCATTTACATGATCAAAGCATCCTTTTCTTACCATACGGTTTTGTCTTGGATTGACCAACCAAAGTTTGTTCTTCTATTTCTAACTCCGTAACCTTGTTTATCTTCATCATCTAAACACTTTCTCTTTACAAAGTTTCTTGATTTAAGCTACTTTGTTCTTCACCTCAAGAACACTTTGAGTTTTCTTCATTCTCTCTCTTCACTCATCCATACAGTTTTGGCTAGATCTTGCCTAACAACCTTGATTTTCAAACTTCGATCACCATAGCCTTGCTTACTTTTATCATCTAACCAACTCTCCCTCACAAAGTTTCTCATTTTGAACTACTTTTAGTTTTGGTCTTCAAGAACATCAACACTTTGTTCTTCAAGTTCTATCTTCAAAGTAAGTATTCTAAACTTATATCCTCTTCATTTTATTTCATAGAATCATGAAGCAACTTCTTCTAGTTCATGATTTTACAAAACTAGTTTCAAAACTTTGCTGTTCTTCACTATATAGGTTCGGCCACCTTTGCTTGCTGATGTTTGGAGTTTAGCTCATCAAAAGGACCTTCATTAAGGTAATGGGGGAGTGAACCACATCACACCATTTTGTTGGTTGTGAAAATGATTTATGGGTTTGGTTTGGGGAAAACCCTACCAAGGGTTTTGCCACTTTTCTATTTGGTTCTTTATGAGAACAATGTTGTAACAATTATTTATTGCTTGATTTGTGTTCATTGATGTGTTTGAATGGTTGAAAATGGCTTTTATGTGTTGGATAACCCTAACCTAGGGTTCCTCCATTCATTTGTTGAAAAGAGTTTATGAAAATGTGATTTTCGGATCTGATATTGTGTGAGTCATTTCTGTTTTTCTCTCAACCTAGAACTTATATTTCAGAACTTGTTTTTTATCCTAAAACTAGACATCTTGGGCTTCATTTTGGGCACAAATTTCTTTGGCTTCATGAAGATTTGACCCTTAAAAATCTGTTTCAATCTAAGCATAAAATTTTGTTTTCGATTCTGACTGCAGTAGCTTATTTCGTAGCCAAAAAGTAGACATCCTAAGCTTTCATATGAGTCCTCATTTGCTCAAATCTGAGTTCATTTGGTCAATCAAATGTTTGTCACAATTTGGTGCTTGAATGCTAAGAAAACAAATTCTGCATACAGGTTTGGTGTTGATTTTTGAAATTGAATGTTATGTTGTTGTTAACCTTGATGTATTGATGATCATAATTGATTGTGTAATGATTTTGGTGAAACAAAATCTTCACACACACCAAGTATACAATTCGGCCAAAGCTAAAGGAATAAGGAGTTGAACTTCAAACTTTGAAACTTAAGTGATTTTAGAACTCTTAAGTAATTTATTAAACAATGAAACAAGTATTTTCAAGAACAAATAACCTTCAGAAAAATCATATTTGTCTTTGGCCATGAGTAGGTTTTTAACATAAAAAAACAACCTTTGATTTTCAATACAATGTTTTGAACATTAAAAATGTGTTTTGAATCAAGTAGGATTCATAGATAAAAAGGAAAAAAAAAAACTTATCTTTTACACTTTAGGAGTCATATAGTCTTAAAAGGAAAGTTGTGAAAACTCTTGAGAAATTACTCTAAGTGTTTTCATCACTGAATTTCAAGTTTATGTATAAACGATTTCAAGTTAAAAAGGATTTGGACTTAAGAAGATTTCTCTTCTTTAGTTAGAGCAAAAGAGTTTTAAACTCCAACTTCCAACTTTAAGTTTAATTAAAGTTACAAAGCTATTTGAAATAATGTTTTCAAGTATAAGACTTTGAATCAAAGATACTAAGGCACTTTGCCAAAGTATCAAATAAAATGAGTTTACGTACTCACCTTTTTATAAAGAGTTTATACACTAATTTATTTTCAACTAAAGCAATGGTACATTCAAATTGAGTCTTTGAATGAATTAAAGTATTTAAAAAGGAAAGGCTTTTAAGTTATCATATGTGTTTAAAACACTTCTGATGGGGTCTAATAAAGTTAAAAGATGTTTTTAACTTAAATGGATTTGAATTTGTCAAACAAAAGACAAAAAAGTTTTGAACTCCAAATTAAGGATTTTCCTAAGTGTAACATCCTAAGTTGAGTAATTAACTTAGAGTGAAAGAAAAACATAAGAAAGTATAGGACATGATGAAACAAGACCATATGCTATACCATTGATGATTCATTCATCAATCGATTCACAAGACTAAAGTGAATTAAAATGTATTTCATTACTTGAAAGACAAGTAACATCTAACTTGGAAAGGATCTAAGACTTAACTAGAGGATTCTCAATCCTTCTTCATAAGACATTTAGGACTTGAGAAATATATCATAAGACATTTAGGACTTAACGCGTCGGTGAGTCGAACCCGAGAACATCGTCTAACTGGATAGTCTTGTGATGACTCGATCCCGGAGGCATAATGAGATTTATCCAGTGGATAAAAGTTTAAAACACTTTAATTGTGAAAGACCTGTATGAGAAGGTTCATGTGGAATCACGAGGTTTATCCGGTGGATAGACATTTTATCGCATCTACTTTCTGTAAGCATTGGCATTGTGTTGCATAGGGTTGTAAGGCCTTGAGCCTAGGAGATGAGCTTACACCTTGATGCGGGTGTGAATCTTACTGTCACATTTTAAATATTCTTGGAGATATCAGGGTTGGAAAAGCTTACATATGACCAATTGGTAGCTCTTCTGTATTGTGGCGACTCCGAGCAATACTCTGATATCCTCGACTAAATGTCAAACTTTTCATGTTTGGTGTAAAGTGTTTCCGTAAAAGCCAGATACACGTGCATTAGGAATGTTGTAGCATTAGCCCTTGGTTGGCGTACACGGAACATGTACTCCCATTCACTCTCTTCGACGATTGATAGCTCCATGGAGTAGGAGTCAGAGTTTTACCCTTGTGGCATATGACATGGGTCGTGTACATTGCATTGCATTACATGACTTTTGGCGGGCATACATATATGTTTTTTTTATTGTTATTTTTCATTTGATGACATTCTTAGGCTTTTGGCATGGAATAACATGAACTATATGAGATATATGTTCGCCTAATATAAATATATATATATATATATATATATATATATATATATATATATATTGTATGTGACATCCTAGAAAATAAAATAAATAGAGATAATAATATTAGGAAAATCAAAGAGTTTTTGAGAGTTTTAGAATTCATGTTTTAGGCCCCTGAAGTAAACAAAATTGATTAAAAATAATTAAAAATGGTTAAGTGTGATTTCCTAAGCGAAAATCACTTCATGACACATGAGCACGCCCTTGCTCATGTTCAGCACTCTCGTGCTCATGTGTAATACGCCCTTGCTCATGTGAGTATGCCCGTGCTCAAGGGGAGCATGTCCGTGTCAGAAATCGTGAAAAGGTGATGCTGATGAGCGCGCCCACGCTCAGATTAGTATGCCCTTGCTCTTAACAAGGAGCACGGTCGTGCTGGATAAGAGTATGTCCGTGCTCGACATTAGTAACGTAAAAACGTGAGGTTCTATATGGAGACGAGTGCAACCTTATATATACCATCTTATTTCACTCTAATGCGGTTAGAAATCCTCTTTACACCCTAAAACACTTTCTTGCTTGCCTTTGAGAATTGAAGAGCTTGGAGAAGGCGGTTTTGGAAAAGGAGCCTAAAGAAGGAAAAAAGGGGAAGATTCTTGAGGAGCATTCTTGACGCGTTCGTGACGAACGCTTGGAGCTTCTTGGAGGTCTTCAAGAGGTGAGTAGAAATACTCTTTCTCACCCTTTCCATGGTGCAATTTGTCTTTGGGTTGGGATATGATTTCAAAATATGTCTTTTGAAAACATTGTCTTGAGATTGGTCAAATCCTAATTTCCAAATTTGGGGGGGGGGGTTTCCTTTATAATGTTCATACATTGAATTATGTGTATATTCTTGAGTTTGATGCTGTAATATGTATGTTTTATATATGACATGGTTGATTGACATGCTCCATTTGGATTATATGATGATATATGCTGTATTGACATGATTAATTAACTGTTATTCAGGATGGTTGTCGCGTGCTGCAATACTGCCTATGATAGGAGTATCGAAAGTAACATCGCCAATGAGTTGTGATGTCGAAATTATGAAATATAGCCATGATGGGGTATCGAAAGTAACATCGCCACACGTAGGGATGTCGAAATGAGTAATACCACTAGTGTACAATGGTTGGTATCGAAAATGAGTAATGTCACTAAAGAGAAGGTGACATCGAAATACCTTTCATGAGTAAAGGTAGGCAATGGGACACAATTGTTATGTGGAGTTTGATAGTCATATGACACTTGAGATTCACTGATATTTACTTGACATATGTGCAGTGGATTTACTTGTTACATGTTGTGATGATGATGTCTAACTATATAGGTTTGACTTTTATAAATTGATATTATTTTGTACTCTTTACTATTTTGGAAAGTAGTGGATACCATAGGCAGTTTTTCCGATTATCGCGCCGGCTGAGAACAATGCTTTTATGAAAACCTTTTATAATTATATTTTTGTTCACTGAGATTTTATATCTCATTAGTAGTATTATTTTCAGAGGTCGGGAACGACCCTGTTGAGCACACAGACACTTGAAGACTTTATTCTTTAGTTTAGCTTGGCTTAGTATTTGATGAGATATGCTAGGAGAACTTTTGATTAATGTTAGTTGTTTTCTTATGCGAGTTGTAATAGACGTCCGGTTTTGAGGCTTTTGAACTTATTATGTTATTTCGGTTTAGTTTTGATGCAAACAATTATTTTGAACATTTTAATATAATAAGTGTTTATTCAGTATTTATTTAAGAAATTTTTTATTCACCTTGTTTTATTTAAATATTTATTTTGGGTTACTAATGTAATTAAGGGCGTTACCCATGTGTTGTGTTGATGAATAGGAATCTCACCTCATTACTTTGTATTGCATTGTTGTGTGCTTCTCTGGTTGTTTTCCAAGAAAATCATGATGCTGAGACTTCACCCGGTGCTATGGAAGTGTTTTCCGTTGAGTTTCCCGATGGTTCCGGCATTTGGAAATCTAGCCACGATGGACGACTGGCAGTGTACATGGGGAAAACCACACTCACCATCCGCATGGGCCGCAAAGGAAGGGTTCTCAACTGCCTCACCGCTTATCTTTATGTCGTTTGCTGTCAGGGTTGTAGTTATAAGCGGAATGCTGTAACGCCCCAATTTTCATGTTTTCTAATTCTTCAGTATTTTAATGTCTTTATTTTATTCGAGGTCTTAGGAATTGAAATAAAATATTCCGAGACCATAGTCATGCTCAACGATATCGTAGGAAGCTACGATTAAGTTTTGAGTCGAAAACTCAAACGAAGTCCGGTCTGCGTTTTTACACTGACAGTATGATTTTACTGCTCAGAAGACCTCAGATGGACCTGTGAACGAGACAATAAGTCTTATAATTCGATTCTCTACGTTTTGGTTAAATTTCACAAAAACTTCAGAAAAATCACTTCCTGACCTCCGTTCGAGCGGAATCCTCAATCGGGTGACAAACGGAGCCACATATGGATTTACCGGGACTCGCCAATGGATAATCTTGTTATCACATCATCCCAGGACACTTGGGAGAGTATGTCAGAGTCGTCACGACGTTCGGAAATATCTGGATGCAAAATGACCAAAATGCCCCTAACCTTAGTCTTTTACACTTTTACCATTCTACCCTTTTGGCAAATGAGATTTTTACCCTTAAGTGAGGTTTTAAAGAGCTGAACTCAGCGCCACAGCCCTCTCATTTTCGCACAGCCCTCTCCCCTTTAGAACACCATAGTTGCTCATGAAGAAACACCATTGTTGTTATTGAAGCTCCTTGATTTCTTATTGAAATCACTTGATTCCTTGAGCAATCTGCCTTCATTTTAAGGTAAGATCACTTCTATGATCCCTTAGCTTCTTGAATCTCTCTTTATTTCAAGATCAAACTTCTTTTTCATGAAAAGAATTTTTTAGATCCAAAACTTTGAAAATCCATAGGAAATTATAGAAAAATCCTTTTGAGGTAAGACCAATTTCTTTGAACTCACCTCATCATTCTCTACCTAAACCCAAGAGCTTATGATTTAACTCTCATCATAGCTCAAAAAGCACAATATGGCCGAACCCTTTTGATGATAATGAATAGTGTTTTTCATCAATTTTTGATTTCTAACACTTGATTTCATCCTTAGCTTTCCTATTGCCTTTGAATCCATGAAGGAAAACCAAGATCAATTCCTATCCTCTTTACCCTAGGGTGGCCGAAACCCTCTTTTTTAGGATTGTTGAGTTTTGCCTTGATTGTTGTTTAATGTTGGACTGTTGTGTTGTTGTAGTTGTTGACGATTGTCAGGAGGTTCACAAACCGATCAACCGACTTTGATCCGGGAATCTGCTCATCAACAGGTATGGGGGGTGAACCTCATCACACCAAGATGGTGGTAGTGAAGATGGTTGTTTAAGTTTATGTGTGGGTGAAAAACCCTTTAGTTTGGGTTCACTTTTAATTGTTAAGTTTTGTTAAGTTCTCTTGGAGAACAAGATTGTCATGATGAGTTTATGCTTTAATATGTTGTAGTGTACTTTAGCATGTGTTGATGATGAGATGATTGAATGAAAATCATTTTCATGTATGTTGAAAAACCTACTTTGATCACTAGATCAAGTATGGACTTTTATGCTTGATTATGATGCAATGATGTATGTTTATTGTTATCATAATTGTGTAAGTTTTGTGAGCCATAACTTGGTTAGTTTGGTGAAGTGTAAGTCTTCACATTGGTGCATAGTTGGCTTTTGGCCACGATCTTGAGAAAAGGAAGGTAATGTGTAGTTCTTGAGCAAATTAAGTTTTCAAGTAAGGAAAGTGTTTTAATAACTTATGTTTTTAAAAGAAAAACCCTAAGTGACTTTGATCCAAAGATCAAATGGAATTAAATCTCAAAGTGTTTTCACCAAAGTGAAACATGTTTTATACCTTATCCTTAGTCCATCTAGTTAATCAAGTGACTCAAAATGAGACAAGAAGTGTTTTCATGAAGAGAATCAAAATGGTTCCATAAGGTTAATGTCTTGTTTTAAGGCAACTTTTCGCTAAGCGAATTTGCCTTCGCTAAGCGAAAACAGAGGAATTCCAAGTTGGGCATCACTGCCTCACTTTCTCTAAGCGAATTAATATTCGCTAAGCGATTCCAGAGAATTTCGCTACGCGAATTCTGTTTCGTCAAGCGATCCAGAGGAGTTTCAAAAGAGGTGTAACCGCCTCCATTTTCGATAAGCGAATCCATATTCGCTAAGCGAATACAACACATTTCGCTACGCGATTTATGTTTCGCCGAGCGATACAGAGGAGTCTCCAAGGAGGTATTACTGCCTCATTTTCACTAAGCGAATGGAATTCCGCTAAGCGAATTTCATGTTTTCAGAAAATGCTAAAAATAGAGTAAGTGGTTCAAAAGTTGTTTCAAATCAAATGAGTTTTCAATTAAGAAGTTGTTTTGGTTTACAAAGGAGTTTTTAATTCAACTCGTAAAGTTTTACGTATAAAAACCTAAGTTAAGTAACTAACTTAGAGTTGAAGTGGAACAAGACCATATACTATACCATTGATGACTTAGTACATCATTGACTTTATAAGACATAAACACAAACATGAAACGTTTTGGGTTTTGAAACAGTAGTCCGATGACGGACTGGTGATTCAGATCCCGATCAGTCGCTCAATTGTTTCAGTCTTGTGATGACTCGATCCCGGAGCGATCACGAGATTTATCCTGTGGATAAAGGTTTTGTTTTTCAAAGACGTGTATAGTTCGTAAGGAAGAGAACCTTAGTGGAACTCGAGGTTTACTCGGGGGGTAGACATTGCTTTTTCGCATCTGCTTTGTGTAAGCATTGACATTTCATTTGCATAGTTGTAAGGCCTTGAGCCTAGGAGTTGAGCTTACATCTTGATGCGGGTGCGAATCTTACGGTGACGATCTTCAATGGTCTTTTTGGAGGTATCAAGGTTGGAAGGGCTGACATGTGACCAGTTGGTGATTCTTCTGTGTCGTAGCGAATCCGTGCAATACACTGATATCCTCTACTAGATGTCGTACTTTTCATGTTTGGTCGAGAGTGTTTCCGTAAAGCCAGATACGTGCACGTTACGAATGTTGTAGCATCTTGCTCATGGCTGGCAGAAACCGGAACATGTCCTTCCATTCACTCTCTCCGAGGTTTTGTTAGCTGGCGAGTCTTCCCGTTTTTACTACTGCTGTTTTGTTGTGTTGATGAACGGGAATCTCACCCATATCTGTATGTTTTCTGCTGGTACTTGCTGTTGCTGCTTGAACAGATGGACGTGACGATGGTTCAGTTCAGTAGTTTCCTTAAGCCCGGAGGCGGACTCTTTTTGCTGTTTTAGTTTTGTTGTCGGCCAGACTATGTCAGTTTTTTTGTAGTACCTTTTGGGAGCTACGACTCCTAGTACTTATTGTATTTCTTATGTCAGTCATACATTAGACTTATGTCTGTATATAGTAATGTTGTTATTTCTGTTTCTGTGTTTTTACCACAGTATGTATGTTCTAGAAATGCATTGTGAATCTAAGTTCATTTATTAGTATTATTTACCTTTACTAATCCCATTACATCTTGTGAAAAGAAAAAAAAAAATATCATATTTTCCGCATTAAACAATATTTTCTGCTTTATAAACGTTTGGGAATGTGACACTCGGGAAAGGGTGTTGCAAATGTTAGGTTGACTTTTTCACCGGTGCGTTCAGTGCCTCCTCCCTCTCTTAGGAATAGGCCGCTTGTTGGCAGAGTTGCGTCTGAGGCAACTCTTGCGATGTCTTCCATAGGAATGCTAGCAGTAGTCCTTGCTAGGGTGCCTGTTAGATCTCATTTGATGGGTCTTGGTCGGAAGACGATAAGTGAAGAGATTAAGAGGGAGGTGATTTATCCACACATTCCTAGTTCTTTCGTTTGTC
Organism: Ammopiptanthus mongolicus; assembly: GCA_039655645.1. NCBI lineage: Eukaryota > Viridiplantae > Streptophyta > Magnoliopsida > Fabales > Fabaceae > Ammopiptanthus > Ammopiptanthus mongolicus. The sequence goes on along the minus strand of CM077348.1, from coordinate 59,562,934 downwards.
TCTCCATAAAGGAGAAGATAAAGAAAAGATCCAACGGTTGATCTGTAGGATGTCTTCCTGTGTAGTCTGTTGTCGGCCAGAGTAGGGTGTCGGAGTGGCCGCGTCTCCAAGTATCTTATATTTAGGAGCTGCGTCTCCAACTCTTTATGTTGAGTTTGTATCTTTTTGTACTTTCGTTCTATGGTCGGGTTGAGTTTTCATGTAAGTTCTTTATGAATTTATGATCTTATATTATGAAATGTTTCCCAAATAACTTTTTGTACTTTCGTTCTATGGTCGGTAAAAAGCTTTTACAATTATGTCTTGTGAAAAGGAAAAATTTACCCCATCTTTCTTAAATGGTTTTAATTAACCCGTTTTTCGGCCTTATAGTTTTATAAAATGTCTGTAAAGGTTATGCCCCCGGAAAAGGTGTTACAGGAACCGCGATTGCAAGTGGTGGTGGAGTTGAGATTGAGTGTGGTGGTGGTGGTGCTGAGCTTGTGGTGGCCAAGATCGTGGTGTTGTGATCGACTTTTAGGTGGGGAGAAAGAATCGCCATCGTCGAGAAGGCAAAAGTAGTGTAGAATGTTTGCATGTGTAGGGAAACCTTAAACCCTACTAAAGGTTGAGCCCTTGATAAAGTACCTAAGCCCTAGGTATAGGTATCTTTGGGCTATCATTGCTATGTGAATACCCTAGGTTAGACAATTGTTGTTGAGGATGAATTTCTATGCATGCTATGTTGTGTGTTTGACTAGTTGATTATCTGCTTAAATTTCTAACTGTTATATTGGCATATCGATTGTTTGAGTGATGTTATCATGTATTGAAATGATGGATTTTTTTTTTTTGATAAACATGATGTTATCATGTTTGAGTGATGGATGTATTGAAATGATGGATGGTGATGACTGTGAGGTGGAACGGTTGAGTTGATCGGGTTGATACCGTTGAGGTTCTGATGGTGCAAGTTATGATCTTGTGGACGCGAGGCGTCATGGCTATGGCCGTGTGGATGCAATGCATCATGATGGTGGAAGAAAGATTAGGTGTGAGGTTTCTGGCATCAGCTCGTTGAGGATGGATGTTGCATAGCATATCATATCTTATTGCCAAGTGGCGGAGCCGTTTGACTGTAGTATGAGCTACAATAATCATACGAGATTAGTGTACTTGAGTGTGGGTGCGGAAAGCGAAAGAGGCGGGCTGAGATGGGCCTTGGGGATGTAACTGGACTCGGGACCGATCCGTAGTGACAGATGGGGTTGCTCCTATCGTGTCATGATGCTCGATCAAGCCTAGTTATCCCGATTAATCCCTGAGCTATTACAAGTCACAAGTGGACATTCTGAGGCGACCAAGATAACCCTACCTGTCTGGGACAGTGGAGTGGTAATGCATTCTTATTGGTCACGGTGAGTGAAAGGGTTACCTTGTCCAACTGGGAACAGTCCAGTTGGGGACGTGAACTTATATTGTCTAAATGGGGACGTAGAGAATCGACATGCATAAAAGGGTTAATATCCCTAGCAGAGGTTTGATTTTAGGGTGAGAGTATTATGAGATGGTTGTTTGTGTTTGACTTAGGACATGGTTGTCTTAGTGCTATATGCTATATGTGTTGTATGCTACATGTCTATATTCTATGTTACTGCTACTTTCCCTGTTTATGATGATGCATATTTTTATCGCCTAACGAGAGGGACCAAATGGATAACGACCACATATATGGTTGCATATATGGTGACCTTTTTAATAATTTCTTATGTATATGGACTAAATAAAGAATCCATGTTACGTATAGGGACTAAGAGTAATCTAGCAAACAATCTTTTCAATACTTTCTCTAACACATTCTGTTATTGGACGATTTTCATGTGAGACCCACTATATAGCGAGTGGGCCCATGGTATTAGTGAGTCCTACATAAAATTCATCCAATAAATAAGAGGGTGTTGGAGATAGGGATGAAAATGAAGAAAAATTTGCTGTCCCAAAAAATGGTGTCTTGATGTCCCCCACCAATAAAATATTGGGAATGAGCACAAATATTAATGAGTTGTGATTTTGTTTTCTTAAGTATCAGATTGTTATTAGTGGGAACATAAAACATGACACGAAATTGGGATCGAAAATCTTCATCAGTAATCAAATGTGGTTGGTCCGAGTGGTAACGAGCTTGGACCCCTTAAGCAAGTAATTAGGGATTTGATCCTTGGCTCTTGCGTACGAAGATAACCTGATTGGGAGAGGTTAACCCTTAAATGTCGTCCAGTACCTCGAGGGATAAGTCTCCACAATTGCACGCGGAGGATGCCCTGGGAAACCAAAAAAAGTGTGTTCCTACCATTTCTATAGAAACTCGTTCTTAGCGTGTGTTTGTTTTAAGAGAAATAGGAAAAGGAGAGATAGAGAAGAGAGAAAGAGAAGAGAGATAGGGAATCTCTCTCGTTTGGTTATCACAGAAACAGGGAAGAGAGAAATAAAAATGGTGGGATCCACAACTTTTAGCAATCTTCGCTCAACAATGAAAAAAGGGAGGGAAAGAGGGCTTGTTTTTTGACGTTTCCATTTATACCCTTCTCACCAACTCTGATTTCACTGGTGATTAAACTGTGGTTGCCTTAGAACTAGTGAAGGCAAAGGGTTGCTGCCACATACCACCAAGCTGAAGGTCTCCATCTCGAACTTTTTCCCAACATCTCAAGTGATGAACTTGTGTCTTGTAGTCTTAGATTCTATCGCCACCTCTCATGCCCCTTTGCATTACCCCCATTAGCATGACTCTTGAAAGACGAAAGAGTGTTGTCGGGGGTTGATGGAAAGACGAAACGGTGGTAGGGTACTGGGGTTGATTGACAACCCGTGGGGGTGATTGGAAAACGAAGGGGGAGTGGTTGATTGAGAAATGAAAGGGTGGGAGGGGTTGAAAAAATTTAATTAATCAATTAAAAAACTTAAATTAGTTAAATAATTATTTAAAATAAAATAATTATACTGCTAGGACACGAACAAAAATCGGGTATATTACACGGACCAAAATTATATATAAAATTTATATTAATTAAAATTTATACTTCAAGGCCATTTTTGTCAAATCAAAATAATACTATTTCTCTCTTCTCACTTTTTTGATTTACCAAATGAAAGGAAGAGGGAAGTTAACACTTCTTTCTCTTCTCTTTCTCTCCTATTTCTCCTATCAAACAATATCAACAATCCTCTCGCCACTTTCTCTCTCCCCTCTATCTCTCTCACCCCTTTCTCTCTTCTCACGTTATCTCTTAAACCAAACATACCATAGCGTTTCTCATATCACACCTCCAAGAAACCGTAGTAGCTCATTTGCGTCACTCGCCGAACTTCGTAGTGCATCGGTTCTTAGCTGCTGTCTCACTACAACTTCCTTTTCCTTTTGTTTCCGTTATTGGGTGGTTTTCACTTTCACCCCCAAAAAACAAAACAAGACAGAACAGTTTCGTAGGCTTTATCTTAGGTTATTTCACTTTCAAACACAAAAGCCCTAAACCCTAATTGCTCACGCGATGACGAGGGTGCACGGAACTGGGACATACGATTTCCGGCGTCACAGAGTGGCGGAATATCCGGTAGAATCGAAAGCAGTAGAGTTAAGTCAAAAGCCTGGTGGTGGCGGTGGTGGTATTTCAAGCACAATCACTCTCTCAGAGATTCAGCGCGACCGCATCACCAAGATTGCAGAGTCTAATTGGTTGAAAGCTGGCGATGACACGGAACCTAAAAAGCCATTCGACCCTGATCTTGTACAGAAAATTTATGAAACCGAATTGTTGGTTAAAGAGGGCTATAAACCCGTTCCTTTGCAGAGGGTCATGATCCTCGAGGTTAGTCAGTATTTGGAGAATTACCTTTGGCCTAATTTCGACCCTCATAGTGCTACCTTTGAGCATGTTATGTCAATGATCCTCATGGTCAATGAGAAGGTATTATTCCATTCTCTTGTTGTTACAGTCATTATTTTCATTCAATCAGTTTTAAATAGGTTGGTGTTGGTAGACATGTTATATTGGGACGGTACTTAATACATGGGTTCTGTTCAGAGTTAAAAAGTGAGACATTTTTTTCTGTCCGCGCTCCCAAACGCTGCCTAAGCTTTACTTTTATGCATAGCAGTCGGCATGTTTAGTTCATCTTTCACAAAGCTTTTGATTGTAAGTTGTTTTTACTTTTTAAAAAAAAAAAGCCAATCCATGCCCACTATAAATTACGAGAAATAATCGCTTATTTTTCAAATGTTCTTTGAGAAAGTTTTTGATTCTAAGCTGATTTTAAAACAAAATAAGCTAATACAAACACACTTACGTATGGATGTAAATACAAGTTGTTACGGAATGCATGTTGCATGCAGTTTCGAGAGAATGTTGCGGCTTGGGCTTGCTTCTATGATAGAAAGGATGTTTTCAAAGGGTTTCTTGAGAGGGTTCTTCGGCTAAAGGAGGTCTCTTTCCATCTTTCTCTCTCTCTGTTATTTTTATTTCTTGTCAGTAATTTATGCATTATGAGGGGTATTGGGGGTGTCACTTTTGATTCTATATCCTTCTTACTGATTGTTTGATGTGATTCATGATTGCGTAACATTTCTCAATGAGACTTGTTTTCATGAGCCATTACTGACTTTCAAATATTTTATTGAGTGTCTATTTGTCAATTCCTTATTGAGTTGGACTTTCAAGTGTTTATGTTGTTTTCCCCTCTTTTTCATCTCGCTTGTGAAGTGGGAGGGTGGCATTTGATTGTAGAATCCTACATATATTTTGGCATTATACTGAATCTTATATTCGAATTTGACTGTAGGGAAGAGAACTAAGTATAGCAGAGAAGACAAATTACCTAGTTTTCATGATTAATGCCTTTCAGGTATGATGCTATTGTACTTCATCCTTAAATCATAATGTTTGTTATACATGTTTACATAATTACTGTGTAAGTTTATTTTGTCATCTAAGGACGGGATTCTGTTGTTGTAAAAGCACTAGTACTTCGCATAATTATTATTCTTTCAGCAATTTTTCCATTAAAACATGTTTTTTTGCTTGAGCTCCCAAATCTGAGACAAATAGGGTTGTGTTGTTTTCAGTTTTTTAATTTTGGCAAAAACTATCATTATGGAAAATTCTTACTGTCTTTGTTTCAGACAGTGAATGTTGTATGTTGTTTTGGTCGATGGAAAATAACCAAAAGGAAGCAAATAATTTGCAAATTTTATGTCACTAATTCCTATCTTTGAACATGTACTATGCCAACCCATTCATCCCAAACAAGTGCATTTGGATTTTGGCTTCTGGTTAATGATTGTCAGTAGGTGCTGCATAAAGAATTGATCAGGCAAGTCTAACATAGGAATAAAATGGAATTGTCATTTTATTCCATTATTGAACTTATCTAACAAGACTTTGGGAATGGTAATATTGTTCTATTCCATTTCCTTTCCCATTCTCACTGAATTAATTCCAGTGAACCAAATAGGCAGTTTGATCAGGGTTAAGTCTAGACTGATTTGTTGTCCTGAACATTATAGCTAAGCTAAGGATTTTACATTGCAGAGTTTGGAAGATGAAGTTGTTAGCAAGACAGTCTTGAGACTAGCCAGTTTGAAATCGTGGTACAGTTTGTCTTATGGTCGGTTTCAGGTAAGATCAAATGGAAGATCAACTTTTGTGGTGATGAAATATTACCTTTGTTTCTCTTATTCTTTCTGAAAATTTGTCATTAATCTTAAATATTATTGTTTGCATGTTAAATGCATTTTGGGCCATTGGTCTTTCCCTGTGTAGATGGAGCTTTGTCTTAATCCTGGTTTGATCAAGAAATGGAAAAGGATGGTAAGGAAGGAACCTGTGAAAGGAGGACCGCATTTAGATCCCTCAACTACACTTGAAGTGATGTTCTTGAGAAACCTCATAGAAGAATTTCTGGAGGTTGTAATTTGTCAAGCACTTTTAATCTCAATTACAATTAATATTTTCCGGTACAACAAAATCTTTTGCTCCAAAGTATTAAGCTGGATTTCTTTTTGTTGTCTTTCTTTTCTTTTTAGATACTGGATTCACAAGTATTTCCCCAGAGACAGTTATATGGTGAAGATGATGAACTTATTGATGCTACTGGTTTGGGGCTAGTTAATGATGCTTGTGTCCTATATTGTGAGAGGTTTATGGAATTTCTTATTGACCTTTTGAGTCAATTGCCAACGAGGAGGTATGTTGATATGATTATCTGTAAGCTCCCTCATTTAAGGGTTGAGTTGTTATGTTTAATACTATATTTTTCCCAAATTTAATGTAGATTTATGTTTTGCAAGTGACAAAAGGGTTGATTTTTGTGTTATCCTCTTTCTTTGTAATCTTCTCTTCTTCCTTAATAAACTTTTCTTTTTCTATAAAAAAAAATAAATAGATAAGTAAATGGTTGATTAATTTACTTACATAATTTAAATTAGCTATTGTCCTTTTCTTCCTTAGAAACTGTGTTTGAACTGAGAAAGGATTCAAACATGAGGGGAGAAGGGAAACATTTGGACAATTTTATTTTTTTTCCTATAATCTCACAGAATATTGTTTTCTGTTTTAAAATATATCAATTTACCCTGCTTTCGTTTCTGATATAGGTATTTGAGGCCTCTTGTGGCTGATGTAGCTGTAGTTGCCAAATGCCATTTGAGTGCACTCTATAGGCATGAAAAGGGGAAACTTTTTGCTCAGTTGGTTGATTTATTACAATTCTATGAAGGATTTGAGATTAACGATCATACTGGCACACAATTAACAGATCATGAGGTTCTTGAATCTCATTACAGTCATTTGCAGTCATTCCAGCTACTTGCATTTAAAAAGATGGACAAGGTATGTTTAGACGTAATTTAGCTTGAATGAGGAAAATCTAACAACAATTTGCCTCTATTGTGTATTAATTGTAATATTATGTAATTCTAAATCTTACCTCCTCCTAATTTCATGTTTGTTGTTATGAGCCGATTCTAATACTTAATTTCTTTTTGTGTTGTGGTTGTAGATGCGGGAACTTGCTTTGACTAACATTGGTTCAATCAACAAGCGTGCAGATCTATCCAAGAAATTGTCTGTTCTTTCTCCCGAGGAGTTAAGGGATTTGGTTAGCTGTAAGGTACGCGGTTAATGGATGCAACTCTCAAATCTTCAGTTTTTTTATAATCTGGATTTTAGATATAAACTATTCCCTGTACCACATGAATGTTGAGAGTTAAAATGGATTGTTAATATATATTTATTGCTATTGCCAATTATAGTGGCGTTATTGAAAGTTTGCTTGTTCTTTATGCTGTCTTGCTTTCTATCTTTTTCCTTATCCTTTTGGTTTTCTCTCAATTTTCCAGTAATTTGGTGGTGGGTTTATAGTCTTGTGAAATTGGCAATGCATTAATTTCAGAATGTGTAGTATTAACACTTTTTTACCCAATTTAGTTGTCATTGATATATTTATCCACATAATTGTGAGTTCTATCTCAATTTAAGAGCCTGCTTCTCCCTCCCTTAGAAATGCATACTGGCTTCCTTACTTAAGATTACAGGATTATGACATTAATAGGGGTGAAGTGATCGTTCTGTTATATTTAATTATTTATGATATTTTAGTGGGCTAGCTTTTCTGAGTTTTACCAAGAGGGGATTACATAGTAATTAGTATTTTGTGCTGGTTCTGTTGATTGATTTTTGAACAGTGTAATAATGCTCGTCAGTGTAAACCATGATTGATTCTCCATACCACAAACTTCTGTTTGTGACTGTTTCTTTGTGCAGCTCAAACTGGTCTCTAAGGAAGATCCATGGTCAGAGAGGGTTGATTTTCTTATTGAAGTAATGGTGTCCTTTTTTGAGAAGCAACAATCTCAAAAAGAAGCCATCAATGCTCTTCCTCTTTACCCAAATGAGCAGATTATGTGGGATGAAAGTGTTGTACCAAGCATAAACTACTCTGGAGAAGGTTGCCTGGCATTGCCAAAGCTTAACTTACAGTTCTTGACACTTCATGATTATCTTCTTCGAAATTTTAATCTCTTTCGACTTGAATCAACATATGAGATACGTGAGGACATTCAGGAAGCCGTTCCACATCTTCTTGCATACATTAATAATGACGGAGAAACTGCTTTTCGAGGTTGGTCAAGAATGGGTGTACCAATTAAAGAATTCAAGATATCTGCAGTAAAGCAGCCCAACATAGGAGAAGTTAAGCCATCATCTGTGACTGCGGAAGTTACTTATAGCATTTCAAGCTATAGAGCACAGATTAGATCAGAATGGGATGCACTCAAAGAACATGATGTATTGTTTCTACTATCTATTCGCCCATCATTTGAGCCTCTTAGTACAGAAGAAGAAGTCAAAGCTAGTGTGCCACAGAAGCTTGGCCTACAATATGTACGAGGATGTGAAATTATCGAAATTCGTGATGAAGAAGGAGCCCTTATGAATGATTTCTCTGGAAAAATTAAACGGGATGAGTGGAAGCCACCAAAGGGGGATCTGAGAACAGTAACTGTGGCTTTGGATACAGCACAGTACCACATGGATGTCAATAACATTGCAGAGAAAGGGGCAGAAGATGTTTATGGTACATTTAATGTGTTGATGAGGAGGAAGCCAAAAGAAAACAATTTTAAAGCCATCTTAGAATCAATAAGGGATTTAATGAATGAATACTGTATTGTTCCTAAGTGGTTGGAAAACATTTTTCTTGGTTATGGGGACCCTTCAGCAGCACAATGGACTAATATGCCTGATCTATTGGAAACAGTAGATTTCAAAGATACTTTCATAGATACTGATCATTTGAAAGGATGTTTTGTGGATTATGAGGTTAGTATGCCATCTTCAGATTTATAGAAATTATTCTTGCATGGATGTGATTGATGTCTTCCATTTTATAGTATGAACTACAAAGTTAAGATAGTGGTATGACTTGCATCTTACTTGTTCATATGCTCTTCAGGTTTCTTTTGTTAATCCTGATGGCACAGAAAACTTGAATCCAAGGCCTCCTTTTAAGATCAAGCTTCCCCGAATGCTTAAAGGAGGCAGTGTCGCTCTTAACGAGAGTGCAGTGTCTACTGCTGATGCAACAAATCGTATCAATATGGTTGATGCTAATCATCAGAAAGAAACACTAATTGTCGAGACATATACTCCTCCTGACCCTGGCCCTTATCCTCAAGATCAGCCAAAACAGAATTCAGTTAGATTTACACCCACACAGGTGCACTCAGCTCTTAAACTCAATCATAGAAGGCCACTTTTCATGTATAATGGTATTTTTATTGTAATACCCTGCTGCGTCCACATAGTGGAATTGATGCCTCTTGAATGTATGAATACAATGTGTTTCTTCATCCATTACATGTTTTAAGTATAATGGATTAGTTAGAATCATAGCTCAGATCATATTTCCCTTGAATATTGCCAGTAATGTGAAATGGACACACTGTATGTCATGATACCTATTAAAAGTTTCAGTTATGTTATTTGAACATAAAAAATGGGACAACAATGCGACAACGGTTAATGACGTTTAAAATTGTGGTTAATGGTGTGTTCATTTTGGTTAATGGGTACATTGAGATGGCCAACTCATTAACCATCGACTGAGTTGCATTAACCAAACTTTTGTACAACATTAACCAAGTTATCAGTTAACGAGATACCCATCTACTACATGTTTAGCCATTAACCAAGTTCAACACACCATTAACAACAATTTTGAACGTCATTAACCGTTGTAGAATTGTTGTCCCATTTTGATGTCCAAAGAACATAATTGTAAAAGTTTTGGCAAGTATGAGATCACATTCATACTACTACTGATTAGGAGACCGTTTTGACCAATAATTTGTGTTAGAGTATGTAAAGCGACTCTGCTGAGTCAGCTTCAGATTAGTTAGTTGCGTGTAGCTTATGCTACAAGCTACACTCAGCTACTATATATAGGACTGGTGTAACCAACTCATATTAAGAATAACAGAATATAGTTTTTCAGTTTCTCTTCCTCTCTTTCTCTCGACTCTCTCTCTTCTCTCTTTCTAATATGGTATTCAGAGCTTGAGGATCCTTGAGCCATGACTTCCGAAGGCAACAATGGTGGAACTCCTCCACCACCACCATCACCGCCACCAGTAGGTCACGTTGCTGCTTCCTTTCCTAACCTCTCCACGATCATCACTACCAAACTATCTGATCGCAATTTTCTGCACTGGAAGCAGATTGTTGAAGCTATTCTTCGCGCTAATCGCCTCGAACGATTTGTTGTGTGTCCACGCATACCACCACGTCTTCTCACCGATTCAGATCGCCTTAATGACATTCTCAATCCCGAGTTTCTTGCATGGGAAGCTCAGGATCAACATCTCTTCATATGGATGTTAAATTCGATCTCTGAAACCATCCATGCGCAAGTTGTAGGTTGTTCTCATGCTTGGGAACTCTGGGATGAACTACACAGCTATTTCAACTCTCAAACCAAAGCTCGAAGCACTCAACTTAGATCTGAGCTACGACACATGATCAAAGGAGATCGCACCATTTCCGAGTATCTCCTACGCATCAAAGCTCTCGTTGATGCTTTGATCTCGATCGGCAATCCAGTTTCTCACCAAGAGCATCTTGAAGCAATCTTAGAAGATTTGCCTGAAGAATATCATATTTTGTTTACCACGATTGAAAGCCGTGCTGATTTGTGCTCAATCGTTGAAGTTGAATCTTTGTTACTTTCTCAAGGGTCACGATTAGAGAGAAACAAAGCCAAAACTCAACTCAACACTGATGCTTTCTCTATGAATCTTACACAATCCACTCCTTAGTCGCAACCTATCAATTCGTCGCAACCACTCAGGTAACCTACTCCTCTCAGTCTCAGCCGCAAGGCAATTTTCAACAAGGTTATCCAGATCCTAATACCAATTTTGGTCCTGCTTTTCGAGGAGGTCGTGGCGGTCGCTCTGGCTACAGAGGTCATGGTCGTGGTGGTAGGTTTGGTCCTCGCCCTTATTGCCAGATCTGCAATCGCGCTGGACATGACACTCTTAATTGCTGGTATCGTTATGATTCGCAGTTTGATGCTTATGGCAGAGGGCAAGGTCAAGGTTATTCTGCCCATGGTTACACCAACCCGAACTCTACCTTTCCGGTGTAGTTTCCTCAACAAACCCAAGGCCACATGTCTCATGGCTACTCCAATCAAGCTTATCCTCAGCAACCTCCACCTTATGCTCTTCAAGGTTATCCTAATCAGCCACCACGATTTGGTCAGCCTTAGACTCCTTTTGCACCTCAACCTTAGCAAGCCGCCTCTCTACCAATACCTCCACTTCTCCTCCAATTACCCTGGCATTCCAATGATCATGGATCTACTCAGTCCTCAACAGGACCTATGGCAATGGTTGCGACCAACTTAGGCACTGATTCAAACACTTTGTGGTATCTTGACAGTGGTGCTACACACCATGTCACTTCTAATCAGGCCAACCTAACCTATCAGACTGAGCACAGTGGACCCGAACACATTTATATGGGTAATGGCTTTGGCTTAAATATTGTTGCAGCTGGTTCAGCTTCTGTTAATTCGCCTTTGGTTAGTAGTGTAAATCTTAGACTTAATCAACTCTTATATGTTCTTGCTATTGCTAAAAACCTTGTCAGTGTTAGCAAATTCTCACAAGATAACAATGTGGTCTTTGAATTCCTTCCTAATTGTTTCTATGTTAAATCCCAGGTTGATAGAAGAATTATTTTAGAAGGTTCAGTCAACTCTGATGGCCTATATGTCTTATCCAATTTTTCTGTCAACTCAAGCTGTGGAGTATCTTCCAGTTCATCACCAAGTTGTCTTAGCGTCTTTACTTGTAATTCTGCTAGTAATACTATTGTCAGCCCCAATCCTGCTTCCCAAAGTGTACCGGCTTCTAATACTGTACCTAGCACCTCTAATTCAACTATTCATTGTAATAAAGTGCCTAATAGTTACTATATTTGGCACTGTAGACTAGGACATGCAAGTGAAGTTGCTGTTAAACAGTACAAAAATGTAAAATTCCACATGTTAATAAAAATGCTTTGGATTTTTGTGTGCCATGTTGCTTTGGAAAGTCTCATAGACTCCCCTCCCATCTCTCAACTACCACTTACTCAAAACCCTTTGAGTTGGTCTTTCTTCACCTATGGGGCCCTGCTCCAATACAGTCTACACTTGGGCATACATACTATTTTTCTATTGTTGATGCCACCTCTAAATTTACTTGGATCTACATGCTTAAGCAAAAGTCAGAAACACTCACGGTCTTCAAATAGTTTAGAGAACCTGTTAAAGTACAATTCCAAACCGAAATTCAAGCTGTTCAAACTGATTAGGGAGGGGAATTTCACCCCTTCACCCAGTTCCTGACTGCCTTAGGCATTAAACACCGGGTCATATGCCCTCACACTCACCATCAGAATGGGAGTGTGGAAAGAAAGCACAAACACATAGTTGAAACTGGGCTCACTTTACTTGCCCAAGCATCCTTGCCCATGTCATATTGGGAACATGCCTTCACCACATCTGTTTTTCTTATAAACCGATTACCTACCCCAACTCTTAAGTACCGGTCTCCCTACTCTGCCCTCTATAAGACAGAACCTGACTACTCTCTGCTCAAAGTATTTGGTGGTGCTTGTTACCCATGTCTTAGGCCCTACAACAAAAACAAGCTCGAATTCAGGTCATGTGAGTGCACCTTTCTTGGGTACTCATCCTCTCATAAAGGGTATAAGTGCTTGTCCAAGGATGGGGGACCATATATCTCCAAAGATGTTCAATTTGATGAGACAAAATTTCCTTTTGCACAAAAATCAACTCACACAACAATCCAATACTCAGCACTTCAATTGCATGCCTAGCTCACCTATGCCTCTCACTGTTCTCCTTACCTTCATTCCTAGATGTGCCCTGTGTCACCCATTCCTCCTCTGTCTCCTGCAGCCAACAATCCTCTTTCTCTCACTCCTACCCCTTCTGACACCTCCACCTTACCTTCCCTCCACTCTGGTGTTACCCCACACTATCCTTCTCTTGTCTTTCAGTCTCCTGCCTCCCCTGGGGGGTCCTCACCTAGCCCCCCTCAGTGTCATCTTCCCAAAAATCCCAAAAATCGACATCCTATGCTCACTAGGTTGAAGTCTAAGATTCAATCAACTACTAATCCAATTGCTTTATTAACTCAATTTGAACCTACTTCACCTCAGCAAGCCCTTGCCATTCCCCTGTGGCAGCAGGCTATGCAGAGTGAGTATGATGCTCTGATTAGTAGTGGCACCTGGACACTTGTGGACATGCCTACTGTCAGATAAGCCATCGGCTGCAAATGGGTGTTCAGAATCAAAGAAAATCCAGATGGGACAGTGAATAAATACAAGGCTAGACTAGTTGCTAAGGGTTTTCATCAACAGTGGGGGAAAGACTATACAGAGACCTTTTCTCCAGTTGTCAAACCAGTCACCATCAGAATTATACTTACCTTAGCAGTCACCAATGGATGGAATATTTAGCAACTTGATGTCAATAATGCCTTCCTCAATGGGTTGTTACAAGGAGAGGTCTACATGCAACAACCTTTTGGCTTTGAAAGCTCCAACCCGACTCAAGTGTGCAAGCTTATGGTTTGAAACAGGCTCCTAGAGCCTGGTTTGAAAGACTAACCCAAGCTCTAGTGCATTTTGGGTTCTCCACAAGCAAGTGTGATCCTTCACTCTTCACTCACACTAAATCTGGTCATTCCACATATATTCTAGTCTATGTTGATGATATCATAGTCACTGGATCTTCCTCTCAGCACATAAAAGACCTAATCACAAAGCTCAACACAAAATTTGCTCTTAAACAACTTGGGGAACTTGACTATTTTCTTGGCATAGAGATTAAGAAGCTGCCTAATGGTTCTTTAGCCCTGCCACTGACCAATTACATTAGAGATTTACTATCCAAAGCCAACATGAGTGATGCAAAGGGACAACCTACTCCTATTGTCAGTAATCTGAAGCTTACAAAGTATGGAGCAAATTACATGGATGACCCCACTCTATACAGGTCAGTGGTTGGGGCACTGCAGTATGCCACCATCACTAGACCTGAGATCAGTTACAGTGTTAATAAAGTCCGCCAGTTTCTTTCTCAACCTCTTGAAGACCATTGGAAAGCTGTTAAGAGGATACTAAGATACTTAAGAGGCACCATTTCACATGGGTTGGTGTTGAGATCTGCAAAACCAGGGCTGCCCTACACATTGCAAGCCTTCAGTGATGCAGACTGGGGTGTCGATCTGGATGACAGAAGGTCCACCTCAGGTTCCCTCTAGTTGCTCGATCCAGCACTGAAGCTGAATACAGAAGTCTTGCGGCCACCACCTCTGAAGTTCTGTGGATACAATCCTTGCTAAAGGAACTTAGAATAAGCACTCAAACCCCTGTCATTTACTGTGATAATGTTACAACTATAAATGAGTCGCCTAATAGGACTTTACAGGTTTATTATAGAAAGAAGTATAAACTAGGAAAAGTTTAAGAGTTAGTTGTGATTAGTTAGGTTTCGGTTAGTAGTTAGGGTCAGTTGAGGCAGTTAGGTTTATTTGTTAGGTGCCTATAAATCGTCCTCTGGTTAGAAGCAGAGGGGATGATGTAAATCTTTTAGAGTCAATTGGATTGTGGCCAGTGAGAAGGGAGGTAGCTCTCTTTTGTGTAACCTTTTCGTTCAAATCAATAAAAATTCAGGGACGAATAATTCCTTTTTTCCTAACCTGAAATTCCGGATCCTAACAATTTGGTTCGACCTGCCGGATCGAGATGGAGCAATGCGTGGGGAACCTGGAGAAGATAACCAATGAATTGCAGAAAGATGTGGCTTACATCAAAGAAAACTTGCCTAGTATGAAGTAGCTCAAGGACCTGGTCATGGAATGCCTAACCAAGAAACCTTTGGAGGGCGAAGAAGAGAGCTCGATCCAATCAAACAAAAACTCGAGCGAGGAGGAAGAAGAAGATGACGAACCCTCACGATCTTGGTTAAAGAAAGTAGAATTACCTACGTTTGAGGGGAACGACCCATTAGGGTGGCTAGCGCGCGTAGAGAAATTCTTTGAGGTCCAACAAGTCAAGTCGTCGGAGAAATTGCGTTTGGCCTTCATTAGTATGGAAGGAAACGCATGCCACTGGTTTCAATTCTGGCGCGACAGGACAAAAGATCCTTCTTGGAAGGATTTTTCGAACGCACTAATGAGACGATTTGGCGGCAATGGACGGGGTACCGTGTATGAAAGGCTGGCCGCGTTGAGACAGAGCAAGAATGTGGAAGATTTTGTCCAAGAATTTGAGTTACTAGTCGCGCAAGCCAAACCTGATTCCGAGGAACAAGTCTTGGGCTATTTCTTGGCAGGGTTGAGGCAAGACATTCGAGGACAGATTCGTCCTCATGATCCCAAGGATTTGATTCGAGCTATGAAACTTGCTCGCAATATTAAAGAAGCAATGAAGGAGGTTCGCAGTTTTGGAACTTCTCAGGGAAGAAACTTCCCCTCCAATTTTCGTTATCAAGGAGGAGGAGGAATCGTGACTCGGGTAGGGGCGTTTGGTGGCACCAATAGTGCACAAGCGTCCACAGCTGGGACTCGCACTACTCAGGGAGGAGGAAGATCTAATTGGGCTTCTTCGATAAATAAACCTGGGGAATCGGGGTTTTCTCAATCAAGAAACCGGGGAGCAAGGAGTCTTCCATATTTGGAATACATGAAGCGAAGGGAAGAGGAACGATGTTTCTATTGCGGGTTACTAGGATTTGGTCCAGGACACAAGTGCCCTGACAAGTCTTTACGAGTGGTTTTGTTAGCAGAGGATGAACCAGGAAACAAGGAGGGTGAAATGGCTATGTTAGCCAATGAGGAGATCCCGGAGGATACAGAGGTGGAAACCCAAGAACTCACTTGCCAATGGATGGATCTTTCATTCTACTCTGCTGGAGGGTTAACTCAGCCGCAAACCATGAAGCTTAGAGGTCACTTACAGGGAAAAGAGGTGATTGTCTAGATTGATAGTGGAGCAAGCCATAATTTTATTTCTAACGCGCTTGTGGAGCAACTAGGAGTGAAAGTTGAACCAACAAAGCTGTATTGTGTACGATTGGGGATGGCAATCGCAAGAACACACAAGGGTGTTGCAGAAATCTGGTGCTGAATTTCGAAGATTATGCCATGTGCAGGGTGATTTCTTCTTGTTTGAACTGGGAGGGGTTGATTTGATTTTGGGAGTGGCATGGCTGGTTACTTTAGGGGACATCAAAATAAACTAGAGGACCTTGCAGATGGCTTTTCATTATCAGGAACGTACTCTTATGATACAAGGAGATCATAGCCTTTCCAAAACCATGATTTCAGCAAAAACTTTGCTGAAACTGACTGAGGAAGAGGTAGAAGCCATGACCTTGCTATGGGAGGTGGAGGAAAACAGAGAAATTCCAAGTAGGCTCACTACCAATCAAGAACAGCAACTTCGGGTATTGTTGGGTGAATTTGAGGAGGATTTTATGGAGCCTAAGGGTTTGCCACCATACAGTGATATCGACCATAAAATCCCCATAAAGATGGGGGTGGATCCCATCAATATAAGACCTTATTGCTACCCCCATTTGTAGAAAAATGAAATTGAAACACAAGTGGCTAAAATGCTTTCTTCGGGTATCATTCGACCAAGCAATAGTCCGTATTCAAGCCCAGTCATTTTAGTCAAGAAAAAAGATGGGAGTTGGAGGTTGTGTGTTGATTATAGGGCCCTTAACAAAGCAACGGTCCCAGATAAATTCCCTATACCGGTCATAGAAGAACTTCTTGATGAATTACACGGTGCATCCTATTTTTCCAAGATTGATTTGAAGGCGGGATATCATCAGATCAGAATGTACGAGCCGAACATCCCAAAAACAGCCTTCTGAACGCACTAGGGTCACTATGAGTCCATTGTTATGCCTTTTGGTTTAACAAAGGCCCCGACAACCTTTCAATGTGCGATGAATTCAGTTTTACAACCATCCTTGGAAGGTACGTTTTAGAGTGCGTTTGTTTTAGATTATTTGATCATAAAAATCATTTTTTAAGTTAAAAATCATTTTTAGTGTGATAGATACAGGCCTTAATGGGCCTATGTTAAGCCTTGTTAGTAAAGTAGTTAGCAGTTTGTTAGGTAGTGTATAAGAGAATAAGGCATGTTGCCTATAAATACAGGGAGGATTGAGAGAGAGGGTAGGCATTTTGTTAGTAAATGAATAGGAGAGTCCCAAGTCTCTCGAATACTTGGGGAATTCATTGTATTTTCCTACTATTCTGAACCAGTTCCTATCAACTGGTATCAAAGCAGTTTCGATCCGGGCAAGATTCGTTGTTAGAACAACAATGGCTTCAAGAGTGATGCCCAGATTTGATGGGAGCGATAACACCTATTGGTGGATGATCCAATTAGATCAGTATTTTGAGGCGTGCGGAATACGTGAAGAGGAGAGGCTACCATGGGTCTGGATGGCGTTGAAAGGAGAAGCTTTTAGTTGGTGGCTTTCCTGGAAGAAGAACAATCCAAATGCATCAAGGTGGACATTTGAGAAGGCTTTGCTCAAGCGGTTTCAACCAGAGCTCGGGATTTATCTTCAAGGTTCAGGGCCTGAAGAGCAAGAAAACAGAAGGGGAGATGAAGTTCTGAAGCTCAAGAATCATGGCGATAAGGATGAGTCAAAACTGTGGGAGGGAGCGAGAAAAGAATCAAGAACAGAGACAACAGAAGAAACAGAGGGAGAAAAAGAGATTCAAGATAAGAAACCTGAAAAACCAGACTCCTTCATTTCAAAGAAGAGGTTGGAGAGCAAAGGTCAAAGAAGACGACGGGGTGCACGTAGGCGGGTCAATCTCTTACGGCCACTAAAATCGCTAGACTCAAGATCGGCTAGGAAGAAGCAGGGAACGTCGGTGAAGACAAAGTTGTGGTCGACAATGACGTCAACAGACGCTACGCCGTCGATGGCCGAAACCGAGGAAAAGAATCGTCAGATGAGGAGGGCAACGGAGAAGGGCGGAGGGATAGAGTCACCCATCACCATTAAGGTTTGGGTATCGTACCGATCGGACAATCCACCATCGAAACCCAAACCGCCGGATCCAAGCTCGGCCACAGAGGGGAGAACGACGATGGAGGAGACATTGCCGGTCAGACCACCGCCGGAACCGCCAGATTGAGATTCCCAAGCGGCAGCCGATGAGACATTCCTCACTGAGTTGCCATGGAGGAACATCTGGGAGGTATGCCGTTTTCTAGAAGCTGGAAGAGAAGAAAATCACGAGTGGCTTCGGGTCACTATAGTGCAGGAGGAGAATGCTGAAACAGGGGCAAAATTGGAATTTCAGAAAGCGGGTCAAGGTTTTGACTTAATGGGCCAGGCCCAAATTGGTAAAGGAAGGAAATTGGTTTTTTAGATACAACAATTTAGAAACACTGCTTATGATGGGTCATTGATCCAGGAAGAACATGGGCCAAGGGTTGGTAGTCTCTTTGAAATACCCAAGAAGAAAAAACGGGTGTGCTTTATGTTAGCTGCCAACACCAAAAGCAGTGTTGAGGGGTGCAAGGGAGAGGATCCAACACAGGCAATAGTGGGAAAGGGAAATTGTGCACTGATGGAGTTTGACAAAAGGACCATGAGGGAGGGTGTTGCAGCAGAAAACAAGGAAACAAAGATGCTAAAAGAGATGCTATTTGGGACTGCTATAATAACAGTGGAAAAACGGTATACATCTACAGCAAATGGGTTGACATGCCGCAAACAGTGGGACCCGGGGAAAGTTGCTCTTCACCTTGAGGACAAGGTGAATGTTTAGGGGGGAGTATTGATAGATACAGGCCTTAATGGGCCTATGTTAAGCCTTGTTAGTAAAGTATTTAGCAGTTTGTTAGGTAGTGTATAAGAGAATAAGGCATGTTGCCTATAAATACATGGAGGATTGAGAGAGAGGGTAGGCATTTTGTTAGTAAATGAAGAGGAGAGTCCCAAGTCTCTCGAATACTTGGGGAATTCATTGTATTTTCCTACTATTTTGAACCAGTTCCTATCATAGTGGTTTTAATTGTGTTTGTTTAAGATTTTTTAGGAAATCATTTTAAAAAAAAAAATCATTTTTAAGGCTAAAATGAGAAGTTATTCCATTTAGCTTCTCACTAAAATCTGATTCTATAGAGGAGAGAGAAAATATGTTTGTTACAGATTATGAAAAAATGATTTTTATTTAATCTCTAAATTATTTTATATGGAAATCATTTTTTTATAATCTGTAACAAACTGGCCCTTGGTCTTTTTTGATGATATCTTGGTCTATAGCAAATCTTGGGATGATCACTTGTTACATTTGAGACAAGTCTTACACACATTGCACAAACAAAGTTTCTTTGCCAGCTTTAAGAAATGCAGTTTTGGTAAAACCGAAATCAGTTATTTGGGGCATATCATCTCCAATAAGGGAGTTTCCATGGATCCTGCAAAGGTTGCTTCTATTTTACAATGGCCATTGCCTAAGTCTATTAAAGCATTAAGAGGGTTTTTGGGCTTAACGGGATATTATAGAAGATTCATCTATAGTTATGGCAAGATAGCTCGCCCTTTAACTGATTTGCTTAAAAAGGGGCAGTTTGAATGGAGTGAGAAGAGTACACAAGCTTTCAAAGAACTACAAGTGGCTGTTACTACAGCTCCTGTTTTAGCTATGCCAGATTTTTCTAAACCCTGTTCGATTGAATGTGATGCTTCCGGTAGAGGACTTGGGGCGGTTTTAGCACAAGAAAAGAAACCTATTACATATTTCAGCAAGGCACTCTCTGATTCTTCTTTGACTAAGTCCGTTTATGAAAAAGAATTGATGGCACTGTATTAGCAATTCAACATTGGAGACCTTATCTATTGGGGCAACGGTTTACTGTTTACACGGATCAAAAGAGCCTAAAATTCTTGTTAGATTAGCAGATAACTACATAGAATCAGCAAAATTGGTTGGCCAAGTTGTTGGGATATGAGTTTGATATTGTGTATAAGGTGGGGGCTTCTAATCGTGTGGCTGATGCCCTATGTTGACAGCATGAAGACAAAGAGTTGCAGGGTATTTCCAGGCCTTTTTGGCAGGATATTGCTGGGATAGATGAGGAGGTGCTTCAAGATCCTATTTTGGCTAAAGATAAAAGGAGACTTGGCAGCAAATCCTGATTCTCATCCTCCTTATACTTTGGAGCATAATTGGCTATATTACAAAGGGAGACTTGTCTTATCAGCCTGTTCATCTTGGGTTCCAACATTGTTGCACGAATTTCGTACCTCTCCCATGGGCGGACATTCGGGCGTCTATAGAACTTACCGACGGATTGCTCAGTCACTTTTCTGGATAGGGATGAAGGGTACTATCACTCAGTTTGTTGCAGCCTGCCACATTTGTCAACGGAGTAAGTATCAAGCCTCTTCTCCAGCTGGGTTGTTGCAACCTTTACCTATTCCTAATGCCATATGGGAAGAACTCAGCATGGATTTATTGTTGGGTTGCGTAAATCTAAAGGGTTTGATGCTGTTTTAGTGGTTGTGGACAGGTTGAGTAAGCATGGCCACTTCATTTTGATAAAACATCCTTATTCGGCCCGATCTATTGCTGAGGTTTTTGTCAGAGAAGTTGTTCGCCTGCATGGGATTCCAATTTCCATTGTTAGTGATCGGGATCAAGGTTGTCAAACTCGAGATCCTATCTAGGATCGTTTGGGGGAAGAAAAATCGTAACTCATGGGATCGTAACATGGATCGTAAGATCCCACCAAAAAGAGAAAATCATATCTAAATCTTTATATATACATATAAAATAACATAAATAAAAAAAATAACCTTAACACACCAAAAAAAGTAAATAACCTTAATATAAGAATGTCATATACAAATCATAAGTCATAATCTCTAATACATAGAACTAAAAACACCAAAATAAAAGACTCCAGGAGGTGCATCACCAGAGCTGCCGCCAACAGGGATGCTTGACGACATGTTTTGAATACTTGAGAAGAGAGAAGAAGAAGCAGAAAACGAAGAACTGCACTACTGCAAAGAAGGAACAACTCAACACACACACACACACACACACACTCAGTCTTAGTGAAGAAGGACGAACTCACACACTCAGCAAAGCAAAGAAAGGGAGTCTCTGAAGTCTGAACGTGAAGGAATGAATGGAATAAGGAGGCGTGCAGTAATAAGGGGTCAGTAATAACAAATAAGAAAGAATGATCGTCAACGATAAATAGTCAAAGTGAAATAAGGTTAGTATTAATAATCTAATTCTGGGCTGAAAACAAGTATTGGGCCTGAAAACCGGGTTGAAAAACCGAAACGGGTCATAAATCCCTAAATCGCAAATCGCACGCAGAGATCGCCGCTTCGACTGATCTTCCATGTTTCCCCGTCGATCCCGCCGTGCCGGCTGCCATCCGAGCTTCGCCAATGATCTGCCTCGCTGAAGCCCTCAAATATCATAGGAGCGCACGATCCTAAGAGTTAGATCGCGCGTTTGACAACCATGATCGGGATCCTACTTTTATTAGTCATTTCTGGCAGGAGTTGTTCCGATTACAAGGGTCTAAGTTGAAAATGAGTACCGCTTATCATCCTGAGTCCGATGGCCAAACGGAGGTCCTGAAACGAACCTTAGAAACTTATTTGCGTTGTTTCAGTTCTGAGCAGCCAAAGGTTTGGGCAAATTTTGTTCCTTTGGCCGAATATTGGTACAATACGAGTTATCACGGGGCTGCCCACTGCACTCCTTTTGAGGTGGTGTATGGGAGACCTCCTCCTTCCCTTGCTCGGTTTATTCCGGGAGAGACATTGGTGGAAGCAGTGGCACAAGGTTTGATGAATCGGGATGAGGCTCTAAAGCAACTCAAATTTCATTTACAACGCGCTCAAGACCGAATGCAGCATTATGCTAATGTTCATAGGTCCACTTCCCCTATTAAGCTTGGTGATTGGGTGTATTTGAATATTAGAGCACATCGGCAAATGTCTATGCCTACCAAAATTCATCCTAAACTTTTAGCTCGCTATTATGGCCCTTTTTTGGTTATTAAGCAGGTGGGTGCTGTGGCTTTTAAATTGCAACTGCCTGCGGCATCTCGTATACATCCGGTTTTTCATGTTTCGCAGCTAAAACAAGCAGTGGGAAATCATTCGGTAGAGTCCAGTTTGCCAGTAGATCTCCAGGGCCATGAAGATATTCTCCGACCTCAGGACATTTTGGATAGCCGCTGGGTTGATCAGCAGGGTACCCATGTTCAGCAGGTGTTAATTCAGTGGCAGAATCAATCACCGGAGGAGGCTTCTTGGGAGGATTTGGAAAGTTTCAAGTCTCAGTTTCCAGACTTCAACCTTGGGGACAGGGTTGTTTTGGGGGAGGGAGGTATTGTTACAACTGTAAATGAGTCGCCTAATAGGACTTTACAGGTTTATTATAGAAAGAAGTATAAACTAGGAAAAGTTTAAGAGTTAGTTGTGATTAGTTAGGTTTCGGTTAGTAGTTAGGGTCAGTAGAGGCAGTTAGGTTTATTTGTTAGGTGCCTATAAATAGTCCTCTGGTTAGAAGCAGAGGGGATGATGTAAATCTTTTAGAGTCAACTGGATTGTGGCCAGTGAGAAGGGAGGTAGCTCTCCTTTGTGTAACCTTTTTGTTCAAATCAACAAAAATTCAGGGACGAATAATTCCCTTTTTCCTAACCTGAAATTCTGGATCCTAACAGATAACCTGTCGACAGTGTCCTTATCCCCTGACCCTGTTTTGCACTCGAGAACCAAGCATACGGAACTAGATCTGTTCTTTGTAAGGGAAAAGGTCATTGCTAAAACACTCTCAGTGTGTCACATACCAGGCCTTGATCAAGTGGCAGACCTACTCACAAAAGCTCTCACACAGAATCGGTTTGAAGCTCTCAGGAAGAATCTTGGAGTCATTGATACCCTTTCCTTTGTAAAACCACCCTCAGTTTATAAGGGTGTGTGTTAGTGACCTGTGTAGAACCACCCTCAGTTTATAAGGGGGTGTGTTAAGAGTATGTAAATCGACTCTGCTGAGCCAACTTCAGATTAGTTAGTTGCGTGTAGCTTATGCTACAAGCTACACTCAGCAACTATATATAGGACTGGGGTAACCTACTCTTATTAAGAATAACAGAATATAGTTTTTCAGTTTCTCTCCCTCTCACTCTCTCGACTCTCCCTCTCCTCTCTTTCTAATAATTTGAAATTGCAATAATGATGATGATGATGATAATGTGGACTGTTCCTGTCAAGCAGGTTGAAGCAATTATCTCAGGCATTCAGCCTGGCCTAACCATGGTTGTGGGGCCACCTGGTACAGGAAAGACTGATACAGCTGTACAAATTCTGAATGTTCTCTATCATAATTGTCCTTCTCAGAGAACCTTAATAATTACTCATTCAAATCAGGCTCTGAATGACCTGTTCGAGAAGATAATGCAGGCAAGATACTTTATTTCTCCTTGTCTTTTCTTATATGTTAAATTTTCTGCATTTTTGAATTTGGATTTTCATTTAGCTGTTAATGTAGTAGTGCATGCTGTGCGATATTCACTAAGTACTTATGCACGGGAAGGAGATCTTAATACTGAAATTATTGTTTGTGTTATACCAATCATTAACTTTGTATGAAGGTTGATTCTTGGTAATTAATTGATGGAATGTAAAGAAACATTCTATATGTGGCAGTGTCAATTAAGAGTTTCAGTAGTTGAGTTTTAAATCTATATTATTTAACAGTAAGATATTTGGCTACTCAAGGGTCATTGTTCTATGTATTTGATAAGTTTATTTATTAAGCCTAGAAAATTTCAATAATTAGGCGTGTAAGAATTATACAGTCCAAAAGTAAGTCAAAAGTCATCAATTAAGCCACTTTAAGGGTCTAGTCAGTTCTATAACATATTGGGTCTATAAATAGTGATTCTGTCTGTAATTTCAAAAGAATTTAGAATTCAGAATCAGGAGAAGTATATTCAGAAAATATCTTTCGGTCTTCATTTCAACTAAGGATTAGACTTCTGATTATATTTTATTCCTATCCAAGGAGGTTCACTCTTCCCACACACGAACTTTATCCCTCATACCTACCTAACCTATTTCTGTAATTTCCCTTTCCGTCCCCAACCTAAATTTAAACAAATTTCTGGGTGCTTAAGTTTTGGAAGCAGGTTTTCTGAGACAGACTCCTGATAGCGAAAGAAATGACTTGTTGCTGTGAATTGAATTATATTCAGAATATTGATGCAGAAAGATAATTATTGTTTAAGACTAAAAGATATTTTTACTCAAGAAGTCATTGTTCTATGTATTTGATAGATCCTTGCCTTTTATGCAGACGTGTATGTTTTTTATTTTACTCTTCTTTTTTGTTTCAGAGAGATGTACCTACACGTTATCTTCTCCGTCTTGGTCAAGGAGAACAAGAGCTAGCAACTGATCTTGATTTTAGTCGGCAAGGCCGTGTTAATGCAATGCTTGTTAGACGGTTAGAACTGCTGAACGAAGTGGAGAGGCTAGCAAGATCTCTTCAATTGCCAGAGGATGTTGGTTACACATGTGAAACTGCAGGATACTTTTGGTTGCTTCATGTCTATTCACGCTGGGAGCAATTTCTTGCTGCTTGTGCTGGGAATAAAGATAAGCCAACATTCGTTCGAGATCGTTTTCCGTTCAAGGAGTTCTTCTTTGACACGCCACATCCTATATTTACAGGCGAGTCTTTTGAGAAAGACATGCGGGCTGCTATGGGGTGCTTTCGTCATCTTAAGACTATGTTTCAAGAACTGGAAGAGTGTCGGGCATTTGAATTACTTAAGTCAACAGCTGATAGGGCTAACTACTTAATGACCAAGCAGGCTAAGATTGTGGCGATGACTTGTACTCATGCAGCTCTGAAGAGGAAAGATTTCCTTCAGTTAGGTTTTAAGTATGACAACTTGATGATGGAAGAAAGTGCCCAAATTTTAGAAATTGAGACTTTCATTCCTATGTTACTCCAGAGGCAGGAAGATGGTCATGCACGGCTTAAACGCTGCATTCTGATTGGTGATCATCACCAGTTGCCTCCTGTTGTGAAGAACATGGCTTTCCAAAAGTACAGCCACATGGATCAGAGTCTATTTACTAGGTTTGTCCGTTTGGGCATTCCTTACATTGAGCTAAATGCCCAGGGAAGAGCCAGGCCAAGTATAGCTAAACTTTACAACTGGAGATACAGAGATTTGGGTGACCTTCCTTATGTAAAGGAGGCAGCTGTATTCCATAAGGCAAATGCTGGATTTGCTTATGATTATCAATTAGTGGATGTTCCAGATTACCTTGGTAAGGGTGAGTCAACTCCATCTCCTTGGTTTTACCAAAATGAGGGAGAAGCAGAATATGTTGTCAGCGTCTATATATACATGCGTCTGTTAGGGTATCCTGCAAATAAGATATCAATTTTGACTACTTACAATGGCCAGAAACTTCTCATCCGTGATGTTATAAACAGGAGATGTGTTCCATATGACTTCATTGGTCCACCAAGCAAGGTATGCTACTCAGTCACTACTCTTTATTTTTATACATG